>CAJHNH020006079.1:0-42500 GCA_905116865.2 Candidula unifasciata
TTGAGTAAAAAGACAGTTAGATCTCTATCATAAAATATAGATTGGAACCTAATTTAGATCTTACCTGGAAAAAATGAAACCACGATGCCAAAAGTTCTGTCTCAAGCTTAGGTTAAGCCCAACAGATGGCATGTGCTAGACAGGATCTCATTTACCAGACCTATAGTTCACCCCTTTATAACTTTTATCAAGCTCCTCCTACATTACGCCTAAAAATCATTCTCATTAAGGGATATCATAGCTCCTCCCCTGTGGTAAGTTTATTCGCTGTCAGTCAGGGCTGTACATTACTTGTTCAAATTCCCACGCTAGGATCTCCTGGTCCAATTAAGCTGGTCAAAGCTAATAGGCCAAGTCACACCTCTGGCTACTTCACCTGCCATCACAATAAAATCCGACTTTGTCAATTCTTCTGCCAACACTTTCCGCTCACTGTGTCAATAGTGACCGTCGGACCAGCCTTCGAGTTAGGTAACCTCAGGGGAGATAATGGCAATTAGCCCTTGTTATCTGTTCCTAAAAGTCTGGCTAGGAGATAAAATTTCTGACACCAACAGATGGTGTGCAAATCTCCAGTCAGTAAGTCTGCTTGGTCAGTCTTATCTCTGTACCTTAACACTTAACATCTGGGAAAAAGTTGTAGTGTTTGATATGACCAACGGTCCAGGAGAATTAAAGGTGTGATGTGGTCGTCATTAAGGATGTATCCAAATCCCTATTTTCCTGTATACTTTCAAAATACAAAGAAATAAAAGTAGGTTGAGGAAAGACATTCTGGAGTCACCGAGCGTATTGTCACAGTGCATAACACTGTATTACCGAGATGTTCACCTTCTGTTTAATTGTTCTAAGAGATGCTCTTATTATTCTGGGACTCACAGCTTTCCATTCTGTTAGTGCCCTGTCTGCTTCTTTTGATAGCATCAGGGCCACTCCCTCACTGTGCGGCGAATTTTCCTCTGAGTGTCCTGAGAACAAAATAGTTTCTCTTGAATTTAGAATACTTTTCCCTGCCCCAGTCCATCTAGTTTCACATAACCCTAAAATACTAATTCTATAATGTTTCATTTCCTTTGCTACTTCCATTGTTCTCCCTATATCATAGAGAGTTCTAACATTCCAGGTGCCAATTCTGGAGGTTTTCCTAGCTGAGAGGAGGTAAGTCAACGATCCGGACTCCTTAAGGCTTTCTCCACACCGTGTCATACTTCTTCTATTTGAAGAGCCTTCTCTCATCTTGGTTGGCTGGATTTTATTTGCTTCTCTTTTTGACTTATCCATGGTTGGTTGTTTTTTGTGGCTATGGTTTTTACAGGATGAGGTAGCCAACATCAAGCCCAACCCTACCCTTAGTAGCCTCTTACGACATGCCTGGTAGGGTGCAGTGTCACTATTCTTTGCTTCCCGTGAGGGTCCCGGTGACACACGGTGGGTAATCTTCTGCATAGTTATAAATTTGCATCTCAAATTCATTTGAAATTGATATCTATGTTAGCTTTTGAAAGCTAGCTATATGACACAATAACTCTTCATTAATTATGGATGCGCCATTGGCTAAACAACCTTGAGTGACGTCATATTTTGTCAGGTCACTAATAGTTCGACTTTGCAGGAGAAATGCATGAAATTAGGTAGTTTTTCTTTGACCCACTGTTAAACCATTTAAATTGTGCATTACTTCTCGAAACTAATGAAAATTAGTAGTAGTACATTTTACCCCACTAGGACATCACAAGTGATAACACCAGATGACACAAAGTGCCACCATGTGGATGAGGATCACCCGTGGAGAGGTCCCGGAAACCGAGAACAAACCGGCAAGCAACTATTTTTCTTGCCAAAATCTTGCAATATTATGTAATGAATGGTCTCTCTATTAACACCAGATTCATCTGCCACCATCCTCACAGTAAAACAATGATCTTCTTTTATCCGTTCTCTGACTTTTGCATCGAGTTCATGATTACGAACATAAATTTGGCCAAGTCTAGGTGCATTAGTAATCACTTCCACTCTACTTCTAAATTGTGAATACCACCTAAAAATGTGTGCACAGGATAAACAATTATCCCGATAAAGTTGCTGCATCAATTCAACTGTTTCAATGGCGCTTTTTCTTATTTGTAAAAAGAATTTAATGTTAGCTTTTTTGCTTACGTAACAATGCACCTATGGTTAGGTTAAAAAAATGGCGGCGTGCTTTTTTTTTTTTTTTTTTATATCTGGGTGCGCTGAGCAACAGTGGATTTGGAAAATATACATTATTTATTTTTGTTCTATTGGTTCATAAATGCAAATGCCGACGAGAATGGAACCTAGCTTTCTTAGTGATTGGTGAGCACTATCATTACAACGATCTGGACAGATCGAAAAGTGCTCCGATCTCCGCCTCAGCAGCTTCGCAAAACTATCACGACTAATAACGCCCGTTCTGCCTTGCTTAATCAGACAGCTTGTGCCCTTGGTGAAATGTCCATGTCTGTTTGCTCCAGGTTGCAATCTCATGTCCATTATTGCAGAAAGGATAACCAGGATAACCTGGTTGTCGTTATCTTCTTCGCCTTATACATCTTGCATGGCATTGATAATACCACTCCTGTACCCTGAGTTCTTTACAAGACTGCAGTCATCAGTTACCCCCCCCCCCCCCCCCCCCCCCAAGAAGGTTTTGATTAAAAAAACGTTCGTCGGTAAGCAACAATTATGTATTTTCGGCAGACGAGGTCTGCCAAATCTGTGAAGAAGTGTGCTCTATTTACATTCCCAGAGTCATGTCTTTGGATTGATAAGTACAACATTTCAAGAAACAGCTGAGATGAGTTAATAACTGACAGAACATCACTGAGGTCATTCACATTCAAACAAAGTCTTCATCTTCTATAGCTAGTTTAGACTTCAGATTCTGATGTTGCTAGTGATTTTTGATTATATCTTCATCTTGCCTTTTGTCAATATAGATCCCTTGGTCATTACTTGTTGGACCATTCTCTCTAAACTGTAATGATCTATTCCTGCTTCGCATGTTTCACCCTCTCCCGAAGAGCCTTGACCACATCAAGCTTACCATGCATCAGTTAACCAACCAGTGGTGCAGCACCAGCTAGTATGTCTAGACGTTTATTCCCACCACATCTTCCTACCCCACAGTTTGTTAATAGCTGGGAACCTCAAAAGAGATGCTTGTTTACAAACCCAGAACACAACTGTCTGCACAAGACAGTGTGGAACTACCTCCTACGCGTATTGACATAACACGCAATGATAATGCTTCTAGCACAAATCATAAGAGTGACACATTCTTTTTGTTTATAAATTTTACGTTTTTGTGCAGCTTTATTACTTACTTAATCAACATAAGTTTCTTTATGTAAACCATTACTGGCGGAGTAAACATCATTTATCACAGCCATAACAGTGGAAGATGTCTATAAATAATATTGGAATATATTTGCTTGGCTGCATAGGCTTTTTTTTTTAAATTTATGAACAATTTTATTTTCTGATTTCATTAAGATCAGGTTTATAGAGAAGCGGAGCGGCTATTAATAATATACACCAGTGATTCCCTAACTGTGTGCCGCAGCGTCCCGGGCAGCCGCGACCTCTTCACAGGGGTGCCGCAAAATATTCAAAGATACACGAGTTTTGTGTGTGTGTTTTTTTTTTTTTTTATTTCTTACATACCAATATTCATACTTTTACTTAGCTTTTACTTAGACGTCTATGGCTTAGGCGTTGCGAACGAGCTTCGTAATGCCGGGATGCCTGGTTCGATCCCAGCTGTGGGCCTTGCGCCTTGTGTCGGGTTTCGAGAGGAGTATCAAGAAGCCGACCGTTGAGTCGTAATGGCAAACTACTGGACGTAAATTTACCTAGAAAAACCGCCACAGCTAAAAAATGGTGGGGCTGGTTCTGCGACGTCCTGTAAAGGACGTTAGGTTAGGGCGCCCTGAGAAAATGTTAATTGAAAAACGACGCCGCGACTAAGAAAAGTTTGGGAAACACTAGTATACACTATCACATCATCATCATGTAACAGGTCTTTTGAAGAACGTCGCTCTCATCACAGTCTGCCTGAAAGAAACTCGGTCTCTCGCCAGTTCTCCCGCCTCATGTACTTTCACACTCAACGAGTGATATACACTGAAGCCTAGGATAATATGTTGAGTCTAGGCTCTAATTAGCATTATTGAAACAGAATGGATCTTCACAGCGACACAAACAACCTTTCAATGTGAATAGAAAAATGTCACTTCAATTTGTGTAGGACATTGTGTTTTTAGCCCACACATCAATATTGTGCTAATGATTAGAGCGATGAAATAGACGTGCCTATTTGAAATGTTACAATATATTTCCATGTGTTTTAACGCTCTAGTTTGCGTGGCAATGTTCAGTTAATCATTGAAACGATGAAATAGACGAAATAGATTGTATGGAGTATTTGAAATGTTGCAGGATGTTTTGGGTTGCATTGTTTCAAGCTCGTGGGGTTATAATCCAATTACTGAGCTTATTGAAATTGCCCTGTGGGTTACTGTGCCTCATTGTGGGGGGAAACAAGAATGTACCCACTGTTTCTCTAACAAGCATGTCGTAGAAGACTGCTAAATGGGGACTACATTCAAAGTCGGAGTGGATCTGGCCCGAGCGGCAAGGAGCAGCCGTTTGCACACAAAATAGCTATTAAAACGCAATGTCCACGCAACACTCAGGCCAAAACTGACACAGCTAAAATCCAAATGGAGGAACAGCCAGGACTGTCCACCGGAGCTTAACAATGGAGCTTAACACCGGAGCTTGAAGCCAATGAATAAAGAAGAAAAGATTGTTGACTAGGCCCATACGTAAGAAACATTATATTATATCGGATACCTCCATTGTCGCCAAAACTGGTGGGCTCAGTCTCCTTGAACCCCTGCCAAATTTGCTTTGATGTATTTTCAATTTATCACATGAATAGTAATTGGGGTGTTGAGTGGCACAACAAATGCTTCTCCAGATGATTCATTCCTACACGTGGTTAAAAGTGGCTCCTAGCTGTTATACAGAATTATTGGGCACAGGAAATGTGGGCGCCCTCTACCTCCAAATACAAATTACTGGGGTGGGGGGTCTTAATTTTTGCCTAGAAAAATATAAGAAGGGCGGTTTGTGGGGGCTGTCGGTAGGGGTTGAGCCTCCTCCACCACTGTATTTTCTTTGTTTTGATGTCTTTCCTGAATGAATTCTTATGAAGCTGACTAATTCAAATTTCTGAATTTCTCAATTTGCCAGTGATGTAGGGGATTCACACCTTGACCCACGACCGCCCACGTATCGTAATTTGTGTGTCACCTTGGATCTACACCCAGCTGTTATTCTTGTCTTGACCATTACGCATCTTGCAGGTTCCCCATTTTAATTAGAAGCGAGGGTGTGCGCTTGTGTGTGAGCGTAGTATTGACTTTACCATTGATGGGTCTGTCACAAACGGAAGCATGTAAACCGCGGCGCCCTGGGAAGCTCACACCGATAATTCCTGCCGTGGTATGTGGGCGTGAAGGTCTTTTTCTTTGTTATGTTTATCTCTCAATCTTTTTGTGTCTAGAAACGTATTGTGCGTAAGTGGTTATTCCTGAGATGATTCTGGTTTCTCAACTACCTGTGCAAATTCAGGGGTACTAAAACCAGGGAGGCCAGGCCACTTTGAATTCTTCCCCTTCTACTTTACTGGCCATGGAGAGATGCCTATTAAATGCAGCCACTTTTGCTTCTGAGGTTTATGATGGGTTTCAGAAGAGCCAGCAGACGGTAGTGGCAGAATTTGATGTTGATAACGTTTGCAGGAGAATCAGGTAGGCTATTCTGTTATCTGCTCTCACAGAGAAAATGGGATCTGTCTGTGGCTGGTGAACTGGACAGCAGCTGTCCTGCATTCATGTAGTTGCCCTTCGCCTGGGTGCAAAGACGTCAGAATCATGCGATATGTCCCGGGGACTACCCCATAGTTCTGCAATTTCACTAATGCTCTTCAATGTGTATACAACAGGATTGCAGTACTTGGAACAGCCAGGGGGTTGAAAAGATATTGCCCAGGCTCGGCATGGAATACTGAGTTAATGTGAAGACCTATCGTGATGGTGACTCCTTCGTTTCATCTCCTACGTTACCTTTAACTTCCTGTTGTTTCCATTGTTATGATGGACGCTCAAAATGCCGGCATCATTGAGTTGATTCTCATTAGGTGACCAAATAGGAATGCAGGAAGAAGTGACTCGAGGAAGAAATGACTGCAGAAAGCATGAGAGCTGAGCGTCGAGAAGAAACACACCGAATACAAATGTTGACAACAACAGTCCTGAAATTCCATGTTAAAACTGTGGAAGACGTTTCTCAACGCAGGCGGGTCTTGCTGGTCACAATCACCATCTTTATGAGTCTAAAGCGTCCTCATTGCACAATGTATCACTATTGTCTGGAAAGACAGATAGGTGCATGTGAATGAGTGTTCGCGTCGGAATAATGAAATTCAAATTATCTTTATGTCACTACTAATTATTTGGACATTTAATGTTGATGTCAGTTAACAGAGCTACTAAAATTGCGTACACAAAAAGGTGTCCGAGAAGAGATGGCCATTATAATATTACGAGGGGTCCTATACGCTCATGGAGTCAGGATCAAGAAAGATAAGATATGAAGACGGATAATAACTGCTGAATAAGTTAAGTTAAGCTGAGACAATCATTGTTATCACAGCACTCGGGGCATTTCCATGCGTGCTCCGTCCTATCTTCAGCAGCCAGGGAAGAGTTCCAATACTGATGTTACAGTTCACAATCTGTTTATATGTCTTTCTTGCCTTGTCCCCGAGCGCAGTCAGCTGGCCAGACCCCTTGGTTACACCCATGTGCCTCGTTCTCTCTAGACCATAATAATACTCTTTCTCTACTGATTGCATGATTGCATTGCCTGTTCCCTAAAGCCCCCGCCTGTATCTGTCCCGTCATGTATCAACTCACCACCCAGGCGCGCAGATCCAGCCAGTCCGTCTGCTAAAAAGTAGATCAAAGACATGGAGAGCTGAAGAAGAAAAAGAAGAAGAAGAAGAAGAAGAAGAAGAAGAAGAAGAAGAAGAAGAAGAAGAAGAAGAAGAAGAAGAAGAAGAAGAAGAAGAAGAAGAAGAAGAAGAAGAAGAAGAAGAAGAAGAAGAAGAAGAAGAAGAAGAAGAAGAAGAAATGAGAAGAAAAAAGAAGAAGAAGAAGAAGAAGAAGAAGAAGAAGAAGAAGAAGAAGAAGAAGAAGAAGAAGAAGAAGAAGAAGAAGAAGAAGAAGAAGAAGAAGAAGAAGAAGAAGAAGGAGAAGAAGAAGAAGAAGAAGAAGAAGACGAAGAAGAAGAAAAAGAAGAAGAAGAAGAAGAAGAAGAAGAAGAAGAAGAAGAATGAGAAGAAATGAGAAGAAAAAGGAAGAAGAAGAAGAAGAAGAAGAAGAAGAAGAAGAAGAAGAAGAAGAAGAAGAAGAAGAATGAGAAGAAATGAGAAGAAAAAGGAAGAAGAAGAAGAAGAAGAAGAAGAAGAAGAAGAAGAAGAAGAAGAAGAAGAAGAAGAAGAAGAAGAAGAAGAAGAAACAGAACAAGAATAAGAAGAAAAAGAAGAAGAACAACAACAAGAATAAGAACAGGAACAATAAGAGAAGGAGGAGGAAGAGGAAGAAAAAGGTTTTCTCCTGATTCTTCTATTAATCCATGTCTCCCTAGCTCTAACACAATGATTCCCCAGTCAAACTAAATGTATTTGATTCAGTAAACATGTGGATCACATTCACACACACAAAAAGGCAGTAAGTCAGGGCTTCGGTGACAGGCGTGATTGTGGCCATGTTACCTATCATGTGACTCTTGATCTATGAATATAAGACTTGCATCCTTATGTATGATACATCAATGTTGTGAGAAGGGCGCTCTATTTCTAGTTTACTGCTTACAAATAGCAAGACAAAAAAAAAAAAAAAGAACACATTTCATTATGTTCTGCATAAATATTTCATAGCACTTTGCGTTACATGAGTGCGGACTCCTGAAGTGATGGACGTGTAAAAGTCAAAAGTAGTTACCCCTGAGTGTGCTAATTAAGACAAGGGCGTCTGCCAACAAGTATGCATTATTGAAAGCGTTTCAAAAGCGATGTTTCAAGGCAGTGTCATCGAATTTATTGCATCAAGCTGTATCCCACATGGTTCAGTCTGCCTTGGCAGATCTTAGTTCACACTCAGGCCAGATCTGCAAGACGGATGTGCACGCAAAACCCAAGTTCTGGATCGAGATCAATTTCCGGAGGTAACAAGAAAACACAACCTTTCGGAGTTTATAGCTGATGTACGAGAAGAAGCCGACGAGGATGACAAATAGAAAGAAGAAAAAGAAGAAAAAGAAGAAGAAGAAGAAGAAGAAGAAGAAGAAGAAGAAGAAGAAGAAGAAGAAGAAGAAGAAGAAGAAGAAGAAAAAGAAGAAGAAGAAGAAGAAGAAGAAGAAGAAGAAGAAGAAGAAGAAGAAGAAGAAGAAGAAGAAGAAGAAGAAGAAGAAGAAGAAGAAGAAGAGGAAGAGGAAGAAGAAGAAGAAGGAGAAGAAGAAGAAGAAGAAGAAGAAGAAGAAGAAGAAGAAGAAGAAGAAGAAGAAGAAGAAGAAGAAGAAGAAGAAGAAGAAGAAGAAGAAGAAGAAGAAGAAGAAAAAGAAGACCCTTTGAGACCATGACACACTACCTCCTGTGCAAACCTCTTTTAACTCCTTTTGGTTCGGGCTGCCTTTGTTATTTATTACACAATAAAAATGCACAGTAGCGCTATGGCACTATGTCTGTTAGGCCATTTGTCTATAGAGTCAAATCCTGGATTTTAACATTGACATATTTACTTAACCCAAACACATAACGTACCGTCGATATGTGGCAGCACTCCTGGATTTTCTGACTGGTGTTCAAAAATGAGGCTAGTATCATATTCCCAGGATGTATTAGAATGAAGGCTAGAAAGCTCGTCAGAGGTAATGGAAAAGACGCGCACAAATACAACGTCGTTGATAAAGATTTTGGTCCAAACGTTCAGTTGTTTTTCTGCTAGTCTTTTCCATTCCCTCTGTCTAGCTTTCTATTCGCATTGTATGTTGTATTTTGCCCTTCTTGTCATCAGCTAGACGTATTCGCCGCCCCCCCCCCCTCCCCTCTCCCCCTCCTCCTCTTTGTTTCATTTAAGGAAGAAACTGGACTTCTAACCTATCGGATTTGTGTTGTCACTATCATATCAAAACATTCTACACACCCTTCCACTGAGTTTAGCTACATTCACTTCCTCATAAAAATATTTTTGAACCTCGTTCAACCTAGTTTGCACTTATTAATAATGATTGAGGTAATCATGCCTTGTCTTCGTGCTCGCTTTAGTCCTTCGTTAGTGTTTAATTTCCTTGTCCTTCCTATCTGATTACCCCTTCCTCGAGGCTTCCAGTAGCTTCCGCAAAACAAATTATGCAGTTTTTCATGCCATATTTCACAGACCTCGTATCGGTTGGCTTTTTTTTTTTAAACTATGTTCAATGAATGATTTGTGTATATCTTTTCTGTTTTACTTGAATGTCTCAATTTGGGGAGTCGCCGTGGCCGAGCGGCTAGACGCTCGCCGCGGATCGGAAGGTCGTGGGTTCGCTCCCTGGCAGTGCCGAACCTATTTCAAAAATGACCTTGGCTCCCAGGTCGACCCAGCCTTGAGTGGGTACCGGGTGCAGTCCTGGGAAAGTAAAGGCGGCCGGCGTGATGCTGACCACATCACCCAGCTTATGCCGATTGGTCTATAAAAATATAGGTCTAGCCCTATATGCCCTATACGCCTAAAGGCGTGGAAAAGGGTCCTTTGCTTTTTTTTTGTCTCAATTTGAATACTGAGTCAATGTTGTCTTTGTTGCTTGAGTGGTGTTTCTTTGGATGATCTGGGCCTTTTTCTTCAGTCCTTTTATCCCCCAATGGAGCATAGACCATCAACCACCTTCCTCCAAGTCGCCATAACCCTATGCTATTGCATGTAGCTCGCCCATGTTCCTTCTGTCACTTTCACTTCACTCTTTAGCGCATTCTCCATCTGTGTGTGTGTATGTGTGTATATGTGTGCTTTTTTGGGGGTGGGGGGAGGGTCGTTTTTGGTCTACCTTTATTTCAAAGCCCCTGTGGGTTACTGTACAGAGACATTATAATTATATTGTTCTCAGGTTTTCTCAGCGTGTGACCTATCCAATGCTAGCATCTGTTGATTCACTAGCAATCTTTTTTCTCATTCAACGCAAAATTAGGGCTCTCCTTTAAATAACGGTCGCTAGCTGGAAGGCGACGGTCGCTTAGTCGGAGTTCACTCCCTTGGCTGCAGTGCAAATACGGAGTGGACAAGTCACGAATCAAAAAACAAGAAAATTTTCACATATACCGGCCGTTATTATAGGTAAGTACTCGACGCTACATGTGTTACCCTAACCCAAACCCTAACCCAAACCCTAAGCTTAGCCCAACCCTAAGCAACCGTAGCATGACAGGTAAGTATGTCATTTGTTTCGTTCCCTCTTTACGCCTCCTTATTTGCACTGCAGCCAAGGAAGTGAACTCTGACTAAGCGACCGTCGCCTTCCAGCTAGAGACCGCTTTTTAAGGGAGAGCCAAAATGAGTGTTTATATCTTGCCATTTTATTCTCTGCATTCTGCACAGGCACCAGTTAATAAATGTTTGCAGTTTATTATTATTTGTTTGAGTTGTACTTGGTGTTTCCGCTACACACAGCAGTATTCATTTGCAATTAGGTTAACATTTTCAACGTTTAGTATTTGCTTTAATTTCCTTGGTAATTTTCTCTCCTCTTGCCTTTTGTATTCAATTATTAATATCTCTTTCAATTTCACCATCTTTACATATATTATTGCCTAAACTGGTATTGACTCTACATTTTGGAGACGGATATATGCATATGTACACACATGCGTATACATACATACACACATGTTTATGTAACAAGACATACGAAAATGCACTAGAAATACACCATGACAGAAACGAAACATTTTGAAATTCTGTATCTTGTTAGTGTGTCTGTTTCATGTGCACCTTTTACATTCTCTTATACAACATATCATTTCCATCATGTTCGGAAAACAAAATCCTTCGCCGTGTGCCCTTTTATGAACATGGATGTGGAAACCAGCATCTGTAATTTAATATCAGATCTCTAGACATAGCAGCAAAGACAGGTCTTCTGAACACGGGTTGTATTACGCCCCCTGCACTTCGTCGTGCTTTAAATGAAGTCTGCAGGCGCTTAATGTCAAGATAGTGGCATTGTGTAGACACTACTGAAGACAAGTCTATGTCAAACTATTGTACCCTGTGCTCTTAATGTGCTGAAGAAATTTATTGTAGAGCGTGTGTGTGTATGCTTGTGTGTGTGTGTGTGTGTGTGTGTGAAAGAGAAACAATGTATGCTTGTGTGTGTTTGTGTGTGTGTGTGAAAGAGAAACAGGGTGAGAAAGAGGGGAGAGTGAGAGATACAGGCAGACACAGGGAGAGAGAGAGAGAGAGATAGAGTGAGTGAGGTTCTAGGTTGTATTCTTAAGAAATATGCTTGTGGCAAAGTGCATAACTACGTATCTCCAGCGACTATATCAGTAAGAATTGAACGATGCGTCGATAAAACGAACACACGACCTTTAAAACGCTAGGTAAATGGCTAAACCTCTTAGCCACAGTACCGTCAAGATACTTTTAAATGCGTTGCAATGAACAACGTGTTTGATTCTTTTCACAAAACTTCGGAGCATTCGGAGATATCCAGAAGCTAAAACCCTTGCCTGCCCAAATATATGATCATAAGCTGGAATCCACTTGGAAGCTACATTGTACATTTCTATGAGTTTCCAAGCCTACCCAATCATAAAGCTATCAATTTCGCCCAAGTATGGTACCTATTTTGTTGTTTCAAAATTCAACCATGGCTTTCTGGGTGACCGACTGACGTTCAACCCCACAAGGACCTCATAATGAGCCATAAACACCCGGTGGCACAACGTACTACCATTCAGATGAGGATCACACAGGGACAGATCCCAGAAAACCTGTTCAACATATAGGTTTGATTATATTAGGACCCCAGGCAACAGGCGGAGTGGGGATTTGAAAAAAAAAACGAAAAATTACGTCTCATATTGAGACGGTAGCTTTACTCCAGCTGTCGTTGGGACTCGTAAATATAACCTACGTGTTGAACCGGGTTTCTGGGACTTACGCCCAGAGGATTCAGATCACCGGGTATTTACTGTTCGATGTGTGGTCCTTATGGGGATAAAACCAATCATTGAGCCACTCCAGTCATAAAATATTTGGGAACCTTTCAGTACGACTTACACATTGCAGTTTTAAATTGTATTTCCACGTTAAATCACTTCCTCTGTCAAATTGTTTTTAAAACTGTTTTTAAATAAAGACATTTAATTTCCCACGAGCAAAAGTGCGCTTAAGCAGAGGGAGCAGAAAAAGACCTTTATCTTAACTTTAGAACAGTATTACCGGAGTATACCAGCGCGATAAAACAACAGGAGCATCACTGCACAATATACCTGACATCAGGAGGTAATGCAGTGCACGCAACCTTCATTGTGAAGAAGGCGCAACATTCACCTAATCTCATTTTTGTTGTTGCTATTATTGCTTGTTGATCAAGACAAGTCGTCCTGATGCCTCGTATTTTTTTTTTTTTTTGTTTTTTTTTTTTTTTTGTTTTGTTGTTGTTGTTGTCATAATTGCAATTTGACAAATGTCTCAAACGTGAGTTTTATAATTACTTATATTTTATTTCTAAGGTAATGCTTTGCTCGTGGGGGCTTTTATAGTCCAAAACTGTGTTTTGCTGTTGTTTATGTGATCAATTTTCTGAGCCAGCTGATAAGGTAGGTGCTCCAGTGACCGAAGTAATGATTTGTATTTCTTGGTGGTAGTTGATCTGTAATGTAGCATGTCGTGTTTTGAGGTAATCAATAGAGAGCATTCTGTTGGTTGTTAAACTTTATCTTAGAGCTGTCTGACTTGTTGTTTGTCGCATGCCCCATACAGAAATCTGACAATGATTCCATCAGGACAAAAGATGGTGAATTCTCCGCTATACAGCATGGTTTCGCAACACTGTAGAAAGAGGCTAGTGGAAAGATTGTGTTCTAAATTCGACATAAAAGTTGATAAAATAGTGAAATAACAATCAACAGCTACTCAAATCAATAGAATCTGGATCTTGTTATTTATTTTATTTTTCTCACTTTTCCTTGTTCTTCTTTCGCCTTTAAAATGGCAGTTCGTACCTTCGGTTGTGGTTCACGGGTATGCTGTGTTGTCTGCGTCTTTCTACACAAGACTCTGATTTAAGAAAACCCTTAGTTAGTCGCCTTTTTCCGACATGTTTGTTGGGGCTGCAATAAATCTGTTATATTAGTTCCCCCGCCCCCTCCCTCACCCTGCCAATTGAGCCCCGGAACCCTCTTGAGTCTGATCTGGAGCAGTCGTCGGTGATCATCACTACCCTGAATCTTGCTGATAAGTGTCAGTGGCAACGGAACTGTTCCTTTTCGTAAAGTATTACAGTTAAAACGAGAGGTTTGACTTAATTGCACTGGTTCTTATTCCATATGGCTGATCCTGTATTCACTACATAGTCTCGAACGAACTTCGTAGCGCCAGCAACAATCCGACATGAATCACACTGTAACAGCTGCTCTTGTGAACTGAAAGCGTCCATGAAACTAACCGGATCGTAAAGCAATGATCTTCAGTTGGCGGCCCGCGGGTCAAATCTGGTCTGCCGAGGCCTAGCAAGTTGCCCGCGGATCCGGATCATTGCCATTTGTATTGTATTATTGATCTTTCTATGCTGAGACATCTGCCCAGTGTTGCTCCACATCTTCACAACGTTGGTCTCTAAGAAAACTTAGTTCACTAGCCCAGTCGTAGAGTCCTGTTTCGAATTAATTGGTAGAACTTTTGTTATCAGTAGTTGAAACCTAAATAAGGATCTTTAAGACGTTACTAATCCTAAATATTGCCGAATGCTGTCATCATCCAGTATTGCCGTACGTCAAATCCTGAGACTTTCTTATGCCAATATCAAAACAAATTCTCGTATGTAAAAGTAACAGACCCGTTCATGCCTAATGTTGGTGTATTACTCATTTCAGACGAGACCTACACTTTATAGACTAGCCGCACTCGGCGTATAATGTGGTCAACATCACACCGGCAGCCCTCACTGGAACTCATCTGAGGATGGGACGACTTGGGAGCTGAGGTCCTTTCTAAAAGAAGTCCGGCATTTATCGTCGTCATTATTCCTAACACTGCGTGTCGTTGGGTCACCAGTTGTTGCTGTCTAATCATCTCCATCAACCTTTGGCGTTCAGATGCGATAGACTTCATTGTTGCATGCATTAGGCCTGTCGGGTCAGTTAAGTTCTGTATACAGTTCTGCTTGGTCTGCCTCTTCTCCTCTTCCCTCTACTGAGCCCTGTAGTATTCCTCTTTGAGAGTCCGTTATATCTTAATACATGTCTGTAACATTGCATTCTACGCCTTTTCATTATATTTAAAAGAGGTTCATATTTCCAGTGTGCAGGGTTATTACACATCAAGCCTTGTCATTTGTGATGTGGTCTCTGTATGAAATGCCAAGATTTTTCTCTGAGAGATCGCATTTCCAATGCTTGTATCTTCTTCTCGAGTTCAGCTGTTTTAAGGTCCACTGTCCAGTTAGTGCACTGATCAACAAAGCACAGAAAAAAATCATATAATTTAATGGACACATGATATTACACAAATTATCTTTAAATAATGAATCTGTGATTTTATACCACGACAATAAAAAGTGTGGAGCTCCTTGAACGTTACACTTGTATATACATGAATATACAGTATGTGCTTTTATAATAACCGAATCAAATGTATACAGATAATGGTTCACATTTTTGACAAACCGAGTCAAATATTATACATTAATATCTAGGCTTCCCATGTTACCTGTCAATTTGGCAAAATGTTTCGGAAGTCAATCCACAAGGGAAAAAAAATCTTGTGTTCAACTATACAGAATGATTCTACTCATCATCGTAAATTGGCATTTTTAGAAGCGAAAAATCTTAACCTTCCAGTAAGCAGTTTGGAAATAATGTGTATATGAATAATTCAAAATCAATAATTACAATTCCACATTTCCTACTGCACAAATTACCCGTGTGGTTACCCCATATTTCTTGGCAAATGCGATTGCTTATATTGGTGGGAAATGTACTTTTAAAATTAAGGTGTTTTCTGTATGTACATATCCAAAAGATTTTCCTCCTTAATTCTGATTTATGCCTCGATATTCATTTACTACTTATGAAAGGTCACATGTGAAGGCATTCGGGCTTGATCAAAAAAGCAAGTATGTGCGACCAAATCATAATAACTTGCCATACATTAGGATAATTTGAAATGTAATTACGAAACACGCATGCACATATTCTTGTTGATGCTCTCGTGCGATGGAAACTGAAAAAACGCAAGTAAACCAAAACTTCGCTAAAAGATGGTAAATTTGTGAAATCATTGTAAGTTGGTTTGCCACAAACGAAGTCAACGTAACCTGTATACACATTGCTGGCGTTTCAAGTAGGCAACAACAAAAGTACGGCTCTATGGCTTGAAGGTTACTGAATAAGTTTAGCAATTCCATTTTCCTTGATTTCGAAAGTTCGATTTCTGCAATTGCAGTAACAAAAATATATATTTATGTTTTAAGACAGCTGTACTAGAATCGAATAAGAAGAAGAAGAAGAAGAAGAAGAAGAAGAAGAAGAAGAAGAAGAAGAAGAAGAAGAAGAAGAAGAAGAAGAAGAAGAAGAAGAAGAAGAAGAAGAAGAAGAAGAAGAAGAAGAAGAAGAAGAAGAAGAAGAAGAAGAAGAAGAAGAAAGAAGAAGAAGAAGAAGAAGAGAAGAAGAAGAAGAAGAAGAAGAAGAAGAAGAAGAAGAAGAAGAAGAAGAAGAAGAAGAAGAAGAAGAAGAAGAAGAAGAAGAAGAAGAAGAAGAAGAAGAAGAAGAAGAAGAAGAAGAAGAAGAAGAAGAAGAAGAAGAAGAAGAAGAAGAAGAAGAAGAAGAAGAAGAAGAAGAAGAAGAAGAAGAAGAAGAAAAATAAGAAGAAGAAAATGAAGTAGTGGAAGAAAATGAAGCAGCACACTTTATGCTAAGGACATACATTCTAGTTATATTACTATAATTTTTTTCACTATGTTGTCTTATCTAGCATCAGCATCTTTACCTCACCTCATGATTCACTTGGATTTAATTAGCTTACCGCAAAACTGCCACATTATTGACTCTGTTTAAAGTCATTCAGAACCCAATAGCACAGCAGCTAAACGCTTTTATAACGACTCGAAGGACTTAGGTTCGAATTTGCATCCAGGCCGATTTTTTAAAATTATAATCGCCGTCTGGTAAGCTAAGTCCAACCTCAACTGCGGATCAGAAAATTTTGGGAATAGAGTGTAAGTGTGTGACGTTGACACACCCATTTAATTTCGTTTGGTCCATAACCTATGGTTTTATAGCATATGGTTTTATAACATATGGTTTCATAACATTTGGTTCCTTAAGATACTGTTCTATAACATATGGTTCTATAACATATGGTTCTCTAACAAATGGTTCTATAATATACGGTTCTATGAAATTTGGTTCTGTAGTATATGGTTTTATAACATATTAATCTGTAGCATATGGTTCTATAACATATAGTTCTATAACATATGGTTTTTAATATACTGTTCTAAACATATGGTTCTATAACATATGATTCTATAACATGTGGTTCTATAATAAATGGTTCTATAACATATGGTTCTATAACATGTGGTTCTATAATAAATGGTTCTATAACACATGGTTCTATAACATATAGTTCTATAACACATGGTTCTATAACATATGGTTTTTAATATAATGTTCTAAACATATGGTTCTAAAACATATGGTTCTATTATAAATGGTTCTATAACATATGGTTCTATAAAATATGGTTCTATAACATGTGGTTCTATAATAAATGGTTCTATAACACATGGTTCTATAACATGTGGTTCTATAATAAGTGGTTCTATAACATATGGTTCTATAACATATGGTTCTATAACATATGGTTCTATAACATGTGGTTCTATAATAAATGGTTCTATAACACATGGTTCTATAACATGTGGTTCTATAATAAGTGGTTCTATAACATATGGTTCTATAACATATGGTTCTATAACATATGGTTCTATAACATGTGGTTCTATAATAAATGGTTCTATAACATATGGTTCTATAACATATGGTTCTGTAACATGTGGTTCTATAATAAGTGGTTCTATAACACATGGTTCTAAAACATATGGTTCTATAACATATGGTTCTATAACATATGGTTCTATAATATATGGTTCTATAACATATGGTTCTATAACATATGGTTCTATAATAAATGGTTCTATAACATATGGTTCTATAACATATGGTTCTGTAACATGTGGTTCTATAATAAGTGGTTCTATAACACATGGTTCTAAAACATATGGTTCTATAACATATGGTTCTATAACATATGGTTCTATAACATATGGTTCTATAACATATGGTTCTATAACATATGGTTCTTTAATATATGGTTCTATAACATATGGTTCTATAACATATTGAGAACCCAGCCGGTTTAACCATTCTGATTAATTCGGTGTCTTCTGTCAAACCAAAAGAGACCGAGAGAGCTCATCCTAATAAATAATAAATACTGTCTAGAGTTACTCAGATTATACTGGGCTGACAATGCAGAAATGTCATGAATTATGAAAAACCGTTTTTATCCTAATCACAAAATTATGACTGTGTATTTCAGTTCCATTGTGTTTCGACTGTGACCAACGTCAGCTGTAGATTTAGAAAATAGCGATTAGCCTGTTGCCATAGAACTTGTGGTGCCTTATGTGATTAAAATTGATCGCGTGTGCAACTGTTAATCTGTTCCGTCGATGATGAGCTGTTTTTCTAGTGTCATAATGTTTGTGTTAGCACTTCTGATGGTTAATGTATGTGTATGCTGAGACTGTAGTCAATGTCGGTGATTCCGCAAGGGGCAGTGATGAACATTCTGCGTGTTTTTCGTTGGCACAGGAACGAAGCTTCTTCTTCTTCTTCTTCTTCTTCTTCTTCTTCTTCTTCTTCTTCTTCTTCTTCTTATTCTTCTTTTTCTACTTCTTCTTCTTCTTCTTCTTCTTCTTCTTCTTCTTCTTCTTCTTCTTCTTCTTCCTTTTCTTCTTCTTCTTCTTCTTCTTCTTCTTCTTCTTCTTCTTCTTCTTCTTCTTCTTCTTCTTCTTCTTCTTCTTCTTCTTCTTCTTCTTCTTCTTCTTCTTCTTCTTCTTCTTCTTCTTCTTCTTTCGTTCGCTTGAAATTGAGTATCTCTATCTGCAATGTTGTCTCAAGTATGAACTTCACTGTCTTTTGTAATTCATTCAGCGACCTGTGAAGTTTGACTTGTACCGATGTTTCTCTTAGCCAACAGTTTTGCCATGATATGTTGTATTTGGGACAGTCTTAGAGGACATGATCTGTTGTCTCGAGTGCCAGTGCTGATTCGCTGATTTTAAATTGTGTGTACATATGGCCGCGAAGTCGATTGTGTTTTGTTCCAAGGCGTAGAATAATAACTTGTCCTGGTATGTCCATAAAATGGTAATCGTTTTGTGTCGGTGTTTGTGGCTTTCTGATAGATTTGATTGGTCTCTTCTTTTGTTGATAAGAGACTGGGTGTTCCTAATTTGAACCTTCCTTATCTAGTTCATCAGCTCTTTCATTTCCAGGAACTCCACAGTGGGATGGTATCCATTGCATAGTTACCTAACACGGACAGCCTAGTTTGGAGAGTAGAAGCAACTATGGGGTGACCCGTTTGGACATCACATATCAGATGGACAAAGAATTGGGTTGCTCATAAATGTATGATTCCTTGAATGTGTGCCCTGAAACAGGATTTCGCCTCAAATGTGTATGTGAACGATCACTGTCACGTGCCATGCCAACAGCGTAGGCTATCGTGCTTTGTCATCTCAGTGATCAATATATTTGCCGATCAGGTCAATTTTCTTGTCTTGCTCCATCGAAATGGCCAAGCCATCAAGGTATTTATGTCTTTGTCTTCCTCCTGTTCTCTTTCTATCAGTTTTGCCAGTCACTATCGGCGGCCTTAACTTCCCAGGACTTTATACCTGGCACACGTGTAAGGCTTAGTCGACCTGGGAGTCAGTGTAATTTCTGAAAAAAGTGCGGCTCCATCAGGATCTGAACCCACGACCTTCAGACCCGCAGGTTAGCGTGCAGCCGCTACATCACAGCGGCTACCCATGTGTGTTGTATAGACTGTATTGACAGATAATTACATTACAGTATAATGCAACGTGATGTCTATCGAAATGCATCTCTCGTTCAGTAAGAATCTACTGTAATTTCTTATTTTTGAAGACACGTTATAGTTCACAATTAGAAAGCAAGAAATCCCTGAACATTATTGAATTATAGTTTTACTTTGTATGTTATGAATTGTATCAACAGTGAGTGGGAAAGTGGTAATGGCATCAAAGAAGTAAAATCAGAATCTATATATTTTATATAAACTTGGTGAAAGATTATAACTTTGTAGTATTTAAGCTGACTTGTAATTCTCCGATTTAATTAAATAAATGGTTAGGGGAATTAAATTGCTAATGTCAGGATATTGGCATAGATGATTAAGAAATAATTGATGGAAATGCATTTAATGATTTTGCAACGGTTATATGTACGTGTAATCCGTAAGGTAAATTACTTCTTTTACTGCTGCCGTTGCTCCTCATCCTCCTCCTCCTCCTCCTCCTTTTTCTTTCCCTTCTTCTTCTTCTTCTTCTTCTTCTTCTTCTTCTTCTTCTTCTTCTTCTTCTTCTTCTTCTTCTTCTTCTTCTTCTTCTTCTTCTTCTTCTTCTTCTTCTTCTTCTTCTTCTTCTTCTTCCTATTTTTTTCTCCTTATTCTTCTTTTTCTTCTTCTTCTTCTTCTTCTTCTTCTTCTTCTTCTTCTTCTTCTTCTTCTTCTTCTTCTTCTTCTTCTTCTTCTTCTTCTTCTTCTTCTTCTTCTTCTTCTTCTTCTTCTTCTTCTTCTTCTTCTTCTTCTTCTTCTTCTTCTTCTTCTTCTTCTTCCTATTTTTTCTCCTTCTTCTTCTTTTTCTTCTTCTTCTTCTTCTTCTTCTTCTTCTTCTTCTTCTTCTTCTTCTTCTTCTTCTTCTTCTTCTTTTTTTTCTTCTTCTTCTTCTTCTTCTTCTTCTTCTTTTTTTTTTTTTTAAACCGCAAACTCTGTCATTTCATGATTACCAGTGATTATATTCCACGTCAAATGTGGTTAATAATCCATAATGCAGTGCAAGTTTATAATTAATTACAGTGTGTATGATATGTATGTATGCCTGTATGTGTGACATGCATGCCTGTGTAGGCGTGTTGGTGTATATATGATTATGTGTACGTATCAGTGTATGTATGGGTAACTGTATACGTTTGTGTGTATGTCTTTGTGGATCTGTGTGTGAGTGTGTATAAGTGTATGTCTCTGTGTGTGAGCGTGTGTCTGTGAGTGTGTCTGTGTGTGAGTCTGTATGGTGTCCGCTTGCGTGTCTCTAGGTGTGTGTGCGTGGCTGTGTCTGTGTTCGTGCCTCTGTGTTGGTTCGTCTATATGCGTGTTTTTATGTGCATATGTGTGTGTAAGCGTGTCTGTGTGTGTGTGTCTGTGTGCGTGTTAGTGTGCGTGTCACTTTGTGTTTGTGGTATGTGGGTGTGTGTCTGTGTTTTTTTAACGTGTATCTGTATGTGTGGCTGCGTGTGTTTCTGTGGGTGCGTGTCTATGTGTGTCTTTGTATGTGTATATGTGTGAGTGTGGCTACGAGTTTGTCTCTGTGTGGCAGTGTTGTGTGTCTGTTTGTATATATCTATGTATGCGTCTGTTGGTGTTTCTGTGTGTGAGTCTGTGTGTCTATGCCTGCGTGTGTCTGTGTATTTCTTTGTGTGTGACTTATATATGTGGTGTATAAATGTGTGTGTCTTTTTGATAATGTGTGCGTGTGTGTGTCTGTGTGAGTGTTAGTATGTGTGTGTGTGAATGTCTGTGTGTGTGTCTATGTGTGTCAGTGTGTGTGTACAATTATGTGTCTGTATGTGTGACTGTGTTTGTGACTGCATGTGCATCTGTGTCTGTCTGTGGCTGTGCGTCTCCGTGTGTGTGGCTTTGTGTCTATATGTGTAAGTCTCTATGGATGTGTCTATTATAGTCTGCCTTTGCGTGTCTCTCTGTGTATGTGGCTTCGTGTGTATTTGTGTGTGTGTGTGTTTGATATGTGTGTGTGTGTGTGTGTGCGTCTGTGTGCTACGTGTGTGTATGTGTGTGTATAGCTGTGTGAGTCCGTATGTGTCTGGGTTGTATGCGTTTGTGTTTTAGAGCGTGTGTCTGTGTGGGTGACTGTGTGTATGTATGTACGTATGTATGTATGTATGTATGTATGTATGGATGGATGGATGGATGGATGGATGGATGGATGGATGGATGGATGTGTATGTATGTGTGTATGTATATGTGTGTGTATGTAAGCATGTTCGTATGTATGTGGATGTATGTGTGGATTGGGTGCCTGTGTGTGTGTGTGTGTGTGAGTGAACACGGGTTTACGTGTGTATGTGTGTGTTCGCGCGCGAGCGTGCGTACATTTTTTACCGCCCATGCTTTAGTTTTTGGCTTGAAATTCATAATATGCATTTTATTACGTGAAAATTGCATGCTTTATTGATGAAATACAACTGCTGCGTAAAAGATAGGAGTTTGGAATGGCCAAACGTAAGACAGGCCTGTATGCCTAATTTGTGACCCTTTGAAAATAAAGTTCGTTCGTTCGTTCGTTCGTTCGTTCTTCTTCTTCTTCTTCTTCTTCTTCTTCTTCTTCTTCTTCTTCTTCTTCTTCTTCTTCTTCTTCTTCTTCTTCTTCTTCTTCTTCTTCTTCTTCTCTTCCTTACCTTCTTATTCTTATTCTGCTGCTTCTTATTCTTCTTCACTCAAGACTGAAAACAAATAATAATTTGAAATTTATGACGGGTAAATTGACTATTTTTCTTTCTTTCCATTCCCCTTGACAGTAATATTAATTGTGTTGTTTCCTTTCTTATTTGGTTCGTTTTGTGTATTCCCTCATCTTCTGCTACTGTTTGATTGGCAGTTGCATCAGAGAATAAAACAGTGTCCTCGTCTATAGCTGTCACGCAAAAATAAATGCACAGACTCAACATTCCCAGATACTGTCAACCAGACATGCAACAAATGACATTGCTTGGAGGTCTAGGGGCCGAGTCCTCATATCTTGACATTGATTTAGAATCTAGACGCTCTTATCATTTTTTTTTTTTTTTTTTGAGATGGCAATCCTGTGTGTGTTAGAGTTTTCAAATGATGCTGTTTCATTTCTTTTCTGAACTTGCATATATTGTTGTTTCTGTTAGTATACAGACGTAGGACTACAGGGTAGATACGGGTAGTGTGTTACGGGTGCCCTATTTATTACAGGGGTCAAACAGGGAGGTGGGTGTGGAGGAATCTCTGTGACGAAGAGGTCAAGCCGTTTGCTTCGCGCTCTGAAGGTCATGGATTCGTTTCACAGCGGTGCTTTTCAGTTTACCAGTGCAATTTTTACGGAAACCCCTGGGATTGTCACTGGAGCTATAGATGTCATTCTGCGTGTGACGCTGTTTAGCAAAGAGACTGAGCCATATAGGACAAAACCCGGTGCAATGAAGGCGATCCTCTTACCTTTACCTTTACCCTTCGAGATCAATCGAGGTATGGGAGAAACTGCCTTGTTAGTCTTTCATCCAGATTAGGATTTCCCAATTTCATGATAGTGTAGCAGCCCAGTGCTGATAATTTGATTGATAGATCAATCCTTAAATATAATACAAGACATAATATTAGAAGTGAATGTTGAATGCAAACAAGCCAGATATAGGCGTGAGCCTGGTCACAGTAGTATTTTCAAACCTCGAAGATGCACCCCATATCAACAGAATAGTTGCAACGTCAGAGAGTTTACAAGCTGAACAATAAAGAGGAAGATTGTATTCTAACATGAGGAGAATCGTAATTGTGTGATATTTTAACGGAATTGGCTAGAGTATACATGTGATGTTTGGATACAGGTATAGAACATTCTCTTTGCACAAGTAAAAGTAAAGGACATTTATCAACACCTTCGGATCTATTGGGCATATAGGGTTAGATCTATATTTTACAGACCAATCGGCAGTCGGTGGCGGATGTGGGCAACATCATGCTAGCCGCCTTTACTTCCTATGACTCTACCTGTTACCCATTAAAGTCTAGGAAGAACTGGGAACCAAGGTCATATTCTGAAAAAAAAGGTTGGCTGTGTCAAGACATGTACCCACGACTTTCGGATCCGTATGCGAGCGTCTAACCATTTTACTGCGGTAGCTCTTATAGAATGCATAAGCTTTACAGAGAAACAAAATTGTCCGAAAGGTCTGGGTGTTACGTCTATGGATAAGGTGTATCGGTGCAAATGTGCCACTCTGTCGCCCGGGTGTTTGGTCTATGGATAAGGTGTATCGGTGCAATTGTGCCACTCTGTCGCCTGGGTGTTTGGTCTATGGATAGGTGTATCGCTGCAAATGTGCCACTCTGTCGCCCGGGTGTTAGGTCTGTGGATAAGGTGTATCGGTGCAAATGTGCCACTCTGTCGCCCGGGTGTTAGGTCTATGGATACGGTGTATCGGTGCACATGTGCCACTCTGTCGCCCGGGTGTTTGGTCTGTGGATACAGTGTATCGGTGCAAATGTGCCACTCTGTCGCCCGGGTGTTTGGTCTGTGGATACGGTGTATCGGTGCACATGTGCCACTCTGTCGCCCGGGTGTTAGGTCTGTGGATAAGGTGTATCGGTGCAATTGTGCCACTCTGTCGCCTGGGTGTTTGGTCTATGGATAAGGTGTATCGGTGCAATTGTGCCACTCTGTCGCCAGGGTGTTTGGTCTATGGATAAGGTGTATCGGTGCAAATGTGCCACTCTGTCGCCAGGGTGTTAGGTCTGTGGATAAAGTGTATCGGTGCACATGTGCCACTCTGTCGCCCGGGTGTTAGGTCTGTGGATAAGGTGTATCGGTGCACATGTGCCACTCTGTCGCCCGGGTGTTAGGTCTGTGGATACGGTGTATCGGTGCACATGTGCCACTCTGTCGCCCGGGTGTTAGGTCTGTGGATACGGTGTATCGGTGCACATGTGCCACTCTGTCGCCTGGGTGTTAGGTCTGTGGATAAGGTGTATCGGTGCAAATGTGCCACTCTGTCGCCTGGGTGTTAGGTCTGTGGATAGGGTGTATCGGTGCAAATGTGCCACTCTGTCGCCTGGGTGTTAGGTCTGTGGATAAGGTGTATCGGTGCAATTGTGCCACTCTGTCGCCTGGGTGTTTGGTCTATGGATAAGGTGTATCGGTGCAAATGTGCCACTCTGTCGCCCGGGTGTTAGGTCTGTGGATAAGGTGTATCGGTGCACATGTGCCACTCTGTCGCCCGGGTATTAGGTCTGTGGATACGTGTATCGGTGCACATGTGCCACTCTGTCGCCCGGGTGTTAGGTCTGTGGATACGGTGTATCGGTGCACATGTGCCACTCTGTCGCCCGGGTGTTTGGTCTGTGGATACGGTGTAGCGGTGCACATGTGCCACTCTGTCGCCCGGGTGTTTGGTCTGTGGATACGGTGTATCGGTGCACATGTGCCACTCTGTCGCCCGGGTGTTTGGTCTGTGGATACGGTGTATCGGTGCACATGTGCCACTCTGTCGCCCGGGTGTTTGGTCTGTGGATACGGTGTATCGGTGCACATGTGCCACTCTGTCGCTCGGGTGTTTGGTCTGTGGATACGGTGTATCGGTGCAAATGTGCCACTCTGTCGCCCGGGTGTTTGGTCTGTGGATACGGTGTATCGGTGCACATGTGCCACTCTGTCGCCCGGGTGTTTGGTCTGTGGATACGGTGTATCGGTGCACATGTGCCACTCTGTCGCCCGGGTGTTAGGTCTGTGGATAATGTGTATCGGTGCAAATGTGCCACTCTGTCGCCCGGGTGTTAGGTCTGTGGATACGGTGTATCGGTGCACATGTGCCACTCTGTCGCCTGGGTGTTTGGTCTGTGGATACGGTGTATCGGTGCAAATGTGCCACTCTGTCGCCCGGGTGTTTGGTCTGTGGATACGGTGTATCGGTGCACATGTGCCACTCTGTCGCCCTGGTGTTTGGTCTGTGGATACGGTGTATCGGTGCACATGTGCCACTCTGTCGCCCGGGTGTTAGGTCTGTGGATACGGTGTATCGGTGCACATGTGCCACTCTGTCGCCCGGGTGTTTTGTCTGTGGATACGGTGTATCGGTGCAAATGTGCCACTCTGTCGCCCGGGTGTTTGGTCTGTGGATACGGTGTATCGGTGCACATGTGCCACTCTGTCGCCCGGGTGTTTGGTCTGTGGATAAGGTGTATCGGTGCACATGTGCCACTCTGTCGCCCGGGTGTTAGGTCTGTGGATACGGTGTATCGGTGCACATGTTCCACTCTGTCTATGGGTGTTTGCGTTAAACAATAAAATGATTCTCGATTACTAGCGTTCGGCTACCATCGTGGGCGATTTGTCTTAAAGTGATTTTTGTCGAGTTTTGGTGCCAGTCGGGGGGGGGGGGGGGGGGGGGATTGAGCGGAGGAAATTCGTTTTCAGTGTAGAATTTTCTCGAAGACAGCAGTTGGGGCACAAGGGCCTAACTTCACTGCGGCGATGGCACAGCATTTGTGTAGACATAAAAGTGTATGAGGAAACTGGCGAATGTTCGAGAAAATGTTTTGCAAACTGTAACGAAAACGACCTTCTCACAAATGGCAGCACGGTTGGGACTTCATTAATTTGTGTTTATTTTTAAACTAATAGGCACATCAGTTCTTCTGATATTTTTAATTCTTTGTACCAACCTTCATTGAAAAGATGCAACCGATTAATTGTTATATTTTTTAACTGCCCGCCTACTCCACCTTATTTCCCATACCTCTAGCAGATTGTTTTCAATACCCATACATCTGTTCCTACCAACAGTCGGAGAGTAGACTTCATAAAGAAAATTATAGAATGAACCAAACAAATTCAGCTAAAAATAAATGTTGCCCCAGAAAATGCAGCTAGAAAAATGTCCCCACCACTCCTAAAAAAAACGAGACAAATAACCGAGTGGATATTCTTGTCAAAATCTTGACATGAGAATATGTCATCGCCCCTGCACGAAAAGAACTCTTGTCTTTCCTTACTTATCTTGTTTTTGCAGTTCAGCGTTGAACTGTTTATTTGTTCTAACCAATTTTTTCAGCGTCGCCTCATTATTTCCCCTTATCACTTCATGTTATCTCATTTGTCTTTTTTGAACTCTAATGTCCCACAGAACTACACTGGTCAGAGCCGAAAACTGCTGCGTTCAGACGCGTCAGTTTTTCTCATTTAAAACTCTCGTTCCGTCTGTGTTCTACGCTCATTCAGGAAAACCATTTGGATGGCGCTCTGCACACTGTTCGCGAACTTTGCGTTCCACTTCATCGGTGATTGGGTATCCCCCCCCCCCCCCCCCCCCAACACGTTAACACTGTAATAAGATTAGGATTCATGGGTGCATCAAAAGGTATAGGCTCAAAATCGCACACATCTGCAAAAACGTCATTATTATGCTCCTAAACTAGGATTATGTTCCTTGCTGCTCCCTTCACCTAGAAAATGTGTAAGACAAGGGCAAGGATGCGGTATTGGAATAGCTGTCCCCCCCCCGCCCCACCCACCCTTTCCATTTTCATTGTGAGGGCGTACTAAGTCTGAAGATGCCACCAACTGTGCAGACTTGGATTTTTATATTAGCCTCGACATAACGACTCTACATCACAACAACGAGTTTTCGAGCCAGGTCTCTAGAATGACAGGCCAGCTCGCTAGTTCCTCCGTCAGACACCTCGTATCATAATTAGGTGAGATAATGTAGTGGTTAGTGATCTTGCCCACCCAAGAGACCGGTCCAGTTTCAATACAGGTTAGCAGTCATCGTTCTGCTGGCTTCCTTTATCTCCTTGATCATTTCTCGGTATTTGTTTTCATATTCTGGTTGCACAGAGGCTAAATTCAATTTCTTTAGATATAACCAGCCTAAAATGGTTACCATGATGGCTGTCCTGGGGAAGTAAGGACGGCCGGCGTTATGCTGACTGCCCTTCCCACCTAGTGCCGATTGGTTTGTAAAAATGAAGGTGCTCTTCCCATAAGCCCGATGCGCCTAAAGGCGTGAAAAGTGATCTTTACTTACTTTACGCCTCGCTGAGAATAAGAACCCATTACAAACTGGTTCACACGCAAGCGTCTCATCCACTGCACCAGTACAACACCCACTCCTGACTTTTCCAGCACTTAAATAATTATGCCGCGTTTGCGGAGTTTCTCAACACTTTTTCGCCGGCTTCAAGGAAGCTCCGAGTGCTATCATATCGATTGTGCAAACATCAACTTTGAACGTAATTTAGCATTATTTATACTGGCTAGTAATGTGGCTATGATGATTGCGTGTATTGGGTATACTTAGTTTGCTGGAAATATTTGCTTTCTTGAGATTTCTTTTTAATTTATGATCGATTATTATTGTCTGATTTCACAAATCAGCGCTGTTTAGTCGCTAACAGGACATGTTTATTTGTCTGCTTGGTAATGAGTCTGTTTTTAGATAGTGCAGACATCAGCCTATTTCGTCATATCTTTGTTTAACGATTAGTATCGAATTTGTTGTGGGAAGATGCAGTGTGTCGTCACATTTGAAAATGTATAAATGTAGATAGTGAAATCTACTTCATATACAGAATGGTGTTTCCATTCAGTTGAGGGGATCATTAACCTCTGTGACTTCTAACTTCTGGCCTGTGGTTTACTGTACCGACCATTATAGCTGGTATCTTCAAACTAATGATATGTTGTTTACTGTATTGATGAATTGTTATCTTTAGTGACTTTAAACTGCTGGCCTGAGGTTTACTTTACTGATCAATTGTTATCTTTAGAGACTTCAAACTGCTGTTATGCTGCTGAATGTAAAAGTATTAGTTTCAGGAACTTTAAACTTCCGGTATATGTTTACTGTGAGGACCACTATCTCTGGTGAATTTATACTCTTGTTATGACTTTTGTACCATAACAACCACAGATCACTCTTTATTTAGGCTGGTTAAGATGTAACGCTGCAACCGTTTTATATATGTTGTGTACAGATCTGTGTGTACATGAGAGCGTAAATATTGAAGAGACTGAAGAGTTGTTTGCAGAATAGAGAGACGAAATATAGAGACAGCGATGGAGAAAATGAGAGAGTGCACATAAGTATGTGTGAAAGAATTTTTTAGCCGGTGGTATATGGGGAGGTGTTTTTCATTCTGTGTGTGAGTATGTATGGTGTGTGTGTGTATATGTGTGTGTCAACGAATGTGCGTATGTGGCAGTGTATATATATATATATATATATATATATATATATATATATATATATATATATATATATATATATATATATATATATATATATATATTGCATCATCATAGGTGCTTTGCCGACTGGCGTGGGCGATCATGTCTCTTCACAATCCGCGATCTCCTGCAGCATGTATCAGTTCGTGTTCTGACACTCCTCCATGCCATGCAATAAGAGTGTCAAGAATCTTCTCTGCTTGTCCGTTGTCTTCCACAGCCGATTTTGTCTCCTTCCACTGTGACAAGGCTCCCGTTCAAAACCTCTGGCTGATATTGTTTGTATTTTTCTGTTTTTTTTTTTTCTGTAAAACCATATCAAATATATATATAAGGTAGACTCACGTTTGACTCACATATAGCTGATACAACACCTAGCTATCTCGAACAGAAAATGAAAACCCAAGATGTTCCCGGTAGACAGTAAAAATCCTACGCAGTTTTAAATCTTCTCTATGGGAGATGAAGAGGAAGAAAGAGAAAAGGAAGATACTGCCATGAATTGAATTATTTTCTGCGTATTTTATTATTTTTAAAATTATTAATTATTATTATTATTATTATTATTATTATTATTATTATTATTATTATTATTATTATTATTATTATTATTTGGTAATAACTTCTGCGGTTTTTTTTTTAGCTGGCTGTAATATTTTCTGCGTAAATTCTGATATACCTCTTATATATAACTGGCACAGATCCTGGACATACCATAAGTGAGTTTACAAAATAAATCTGGATTAAGAGGAAATAGGAATGTAAAATCGATATCATTGTGCACGAAATCCCCGTGGGCTCTTGGAGAAGTCGGTAGATTATTTCTAAGGACAATAAACGACAGCACACGGTAGCAAACTTCATCAAGACTGACAGGAGTAAGTTTCCGGTTCTCTCCATAGGCCTTCACAATCATGACTCTCTTAGTGTCGTCTGGTTTGCAGAAGTAAATGTGTAACACTACATGTTCCCCGCGGTTATGTGAACGTTACGATAGATGCATTTGGATTTATCTATCCACTAAGAACAATGAAATAGAGGTGGATAATGCTGAATTAGCGATTCAACACCCCCCCCCCCCCTTTTTTTTTTCCTCCACCACTTTTTTTTTAACAGAAAGGAAACTTTAGTTTGAGTGACTAAATCCAGCTGGTGCACATGTTTTGTTCACATTGCTAACTGATAACACGAGACTTTCCACCAGCTTGAGAATAACTTTTGCAAGTGTGCAGCAGTTTTTGGGAGCAACTATAGCGTTACTGCTAGACCATCGACTTCATGTCTGAAGGTCTAATCCGCATCGATTCGGGAATTTTCAGAAATGACATTAACCCACACATCTATGCAGCCTACAGAGGTAAAGTCCTGATAATTAAAGGAATCCATCGTGGTCTTGCCGATTGGTCTAAACATATTTACCCAACATGGCTTCTTCTTAAAGTCCATGCATTGTGGCGTTGGTAGTCATGTCTGTCCACAACTTCGTGTACTTTCAGTCAACTCTGACACATATGATCCTCCATGTCAAACTGTCCAGCATCTTTTCTTTCAGTCTTCCTCTGCCTCTCCTCCCCTCCAGCTTTCCTACTGTCACGATGTACTCCAGTTTTATCCTTTACATCACATGAGGAAAGAATGTAGACTGTCTCCTTCTGATGTGGTAAGGGGCGTGGAAAATGTTCGCTTAATTTTCCTAATTTAGCTAAGATTAATTTAGAACTAAGAATACGAACAGAAAAGCTTCAGTAATGCTTTCCACATTCACAACCAGAGTGTGGGGGAACAAAAAGCTAACGGACAGGACCAAAGTTAAAGTTTATGGAGCTTACATGCTGAGCACACTTCTTCGTGGCAGTGAAATCTGGTCTCTAGACGCTCCTCGGGAAAAAATGAAAAACTTTCCACATGCGCTGCTGTAGGCGATGCATTCTTGGCATATCATGGCCAAACTTCATTTCCAAGGAATGTGTACTTTAAAAAAACAAGAATTTCAACATTGAAGTTTCTATTGAAGCAAAGATGCCTGCGTTGATTGTGTCATGTCTGCCGCATAGAGAACGGTCGCATTCAAGAACATCTCCTGTATTGTGAACTGGAAAATGGGGCCAGAATAGAAAGAAGACCAATGCTACACAATAATCACATTTACAAAGGCCACCTGAAATATACAAATATTGACGCAGACAGTCTCCTGTGGAGACAGACTGTGAAAAAAACAGACGATGGCAGTTCCGAAAGGCCAAATGCGGCAGGCTATAGAGAGGAGACGCCTAAGGGAAACCCAGCTTCAGTAAAATAGAGTACCAACGTTTGAGATGTGGCAGAAACTGCAATTCCCACTGCTATTCTTAAATCCAGCAGCACAACTCTGTGGTCCGTAGAGACTGACCGTTGTCTAGCAAAGTAGTTTTTAAGATAAGCATACCAGCAGGTAGGTAGCCAGAGAGTCAGCTAAAATTAAAAGTAAAGAACCCTTTCTCCACTCCTTCAGGCGTGTGGTATGGTATTTAGTGCCGGACCTACATTTTGTATACACACCGGCATTCGATGGGTGATGTGTTTAAAATCTTGATTGCTCTTTACTTCCCGTGACTTTATCTGGTACCCATTTAAGGTTGGGTCAACATGGGAACAATGGTAATATTTGGGAGGGGGGGGGGGGGGGGGGGTCCAACTACAATCGGATTTGAACACACGACCCTCGGATCCACAGGCGAGCTTCTAGCTCTTACAACATATATATATATATATATATATATATATATATATATATATATATATATAGAGAGAGAGAGAGAGAGAGAGAGAGAGAGAGAGAGAGACAGAGAGAGAGCGAGCGAATGAGAGAGAGAGAGAGAAACATCTATGTCAAGGCAGATGCTGCTGATGTGAAGTGCTAGGCTTTGACATTTGAGGGAAAATGACAAATTCCCATGTTTAATTACCATGTTCAATTCCCATGTTCAGTTGCCGGGTTCAGTTCCCATGTTCAATTCCCATATTCAGTTCCCATGTTTAGTTCCCATGTTCAAAGCTTTCCCTACTGATATAATTTAAACATATTTCTGAAACATGTTTAACGATATTTTTAATTTATGTGACGACCTCTGGGCCATAATGGTCCAGAAAACATCCTACCACTTCTAAGGATTCAACTTGGACTTTTGTTTCACCAAGCAAGCGCTCAGACCACTATGCGACTGACTACACTAGGATATTTTGCTAATATTAGAATGTACATTGACTGTTTCGGTATCAAGAAACTCCCCGTGCGTTCATTGTATTTTTTGCGTTCATTGTACATTGTGCACGTTTCTTGACTTTTCTAATCTCATCCTTCTATTGTCTTCATCCATTAAATCAAGGTTGTTATTTTAACTCAGTGTCTCTAATAGTGGAGTAATTATAACTCATTTAATCTCAACGATAGTTAATTTATTGCGTAAACGGTGTTTTTTTTTTTTAACGTGCTGAAGTAACATCTAACTACGACTAAAAGAGTGAATCCTTGTAAATTGTAATGAAACCACAGTCTATGAACTAAAAGTATCCATACGACGTGTAGAAACCGGACTGATAGATGCTAGAATTAGGTAATGCAATAACATTTCTTCTCTCGGTACATTCCCACGCCCTCTCTGTCCTCTTTCACCGTACACAATATAAGTTCCAATGATGACTGTGCCAATGTCAGGCCATTTATATCTCTGCTTATCGTATCCCCCCAAGCCACCCCCCCCCCCACCCTACACCCCCGCCCCCTTTCGCCTAAAAAATCGTCTAGTCTTTCTGCTCACTATCAGTAAACAATGCCGGGCTAATGGCTACATCTGGTGTTTTTGCAGGGTGTCATTCACTCAAGAAATCCTGTTTGAAACCAAAGTGCATCATTCAGCTTAGATCTGGAATTAAAAGAGGACGAGAAACGTAAAAAAAACAGGCTACATGATGTAACCACAGAAAGAGAGACCAATAAAAAGGATAATCTAGTTTGCGATGTAATGAAAGTCTGTAATTTATTTTAACAACCCTAGTCTGCAAATTTCATTCACGGTGGGTGTACTAGCGATAGGGTGGGCACTCGCCTTAGGGTGTCCTTACGTCTCATTGTCGCCGGGACAGTATCGTTTTGTTGGGTGTGTCCAGGCCGTTAGGTTGTACTCCAGAAACAAGGCTAGTTTTCCATTTTTATGAAAGTTTTCCGTTTTAATAAAACTTTAGAAATAATCTCGAGAAGTAGTCGTAGTACATTCTACCCCAAAAGGACATCACACGAGCGATAAACACCCGATGACACAAGGTGCCATAATCTCGAGAAGTAGTCGTAGTACATTCTACCCCAAAAGGACATCACACTAGCGATAAACACCCGATGACACAAGGTGCCATAAGCTCGAGAATACAACGTACGCTTACATATGAGGGCCTTATTAGACGTCATTGTCTGATAAACTTTTAATACTTTAAACGTGTCGATAGCTAATGAGGAAAATATCTGGATATATACACTACCCTCGTGGAACCAACAAAACAAAGCCGTGCAATCTAACTAAAGAAAAACCTAAACGGGAAAATATATACAAACTAAAAAGGAAAATATATACTACACGAATGGAAATAAAATAAAAAACAAGGTATGCAATGTGACTACTTAAAGAATTAAACTGTACCTTATACACATATAGAAACTGACTTTTTGGGATGCCAAGTTTCAGATCTGTGTAGGGGTATTAGTGGAATGTCCCGTTTATTTAGGCTCAGAATGATAGTGGTGTGTCCCGTTTTCAGTTTAAGATATTATGGTAACCCTGACTAGCCACACAGACTTGAAGCCCCTGCCTGAAAACCCCCCTGCCCTTTAGCGCTCTAAAATGTGCTAAATACAGGCTTACAGAGATTTAAAGATTTTCAAAGTAAAGGGTACATCGCCCTAAAAGACCTCCCAGGGGTTAACTTGTTTTATGTCCTCCCTTTCAGCGTGTGTGTAATAACGTCTAAAGTTCATGAGGGGATTGTCGAATGTTTTATCCCACGTGACATTCAGCACACACGACTGTTCCCTGGAGACTCGACATGCGACATCGAATCTCCAAAGTCTCAGATTTATTACATTCCAACCCACTGTTTCAATATCACATCCAGCCGGGATTATTGGCGAGAAAGAGTGATGACAAATTAGAGGAATTATAGGCGTGTGTACGGCCAGTGAATGTTAAATAATTACATCCCTGTGTGGGTTACCGGGAGTCCAATCAGGGAAGGGTGAGAATAGATCCACTATCTTCCTAACAAGTATTTCGTTTGAGATATTTGCTGAAATAAGATGTGCTGGACCTAATGGCGCAGAAATCGGGGACAGCTGTATTCCAGAAAACGGAGGAAGATCGTTATTACAAATATGTGAAGTTAGCAAGTAAGTAAGTTAGAAAATCACATACGCGATAAACACCCGGTGTCACAAAGTCCACCATGTGGATGAGGATCATCCTTGGAGAGGTTCTGGTATGCCCGTTTGGCCGTTAGGCCATATTTATGACTCGGCTATATTTAGGTCGAGGTAGGGCTTCAAAATAACCCCAAAAAAGCACCCTACAAGGGGAGGACTTGTATGTGCAACTAATATGTGAAATCATTTATCTAGTCGTAGAATAGACAGTATAGTAACTGCATCACTGGACACGAAATAATAAAAGCAAATACGTTAAGCTGCATAGTTTGGTGTCGTAGGTGTTATAGTATGGCGGCTACTACTACTTCTACTTTTACTACTACTATTTGTATTATCGCTACAGCTACAACAGCAACAATTCCAGACTACCAATGCAACTGTTACAACTATTACTGTGCTACTACAACTAGGCTACTTTTCATCATCATCAGGTGCCTTTGCTGACTGTCGTGGACGATCATGCCTCTCCATAATCTGCGATCTCTTACAGCATGTATCAGTTTGTGTGCCGACACACCTCCATGTCATGCAACAAGACTGTCAAGCATCTTCTCTCGTTGTCTTCCTCTAACCCTCCTTCCACATATCTTTCCAGATGTCACAACATGTTCTAGTTTCCCTCTTCTCATAACATGGCCGAAAAATGATGACTGTCTCATTCTGATGTCTGTGATAGTTTGTCTTCGGTCTCCCGCCCCTTTCAAAACCTCTTAGTTGCTTCTCTTGGCTGTCCAATGTATTCTAAGCAACCTTCTGTAAAACCACATCTCTGAGGCCTCAAGAAATTGTTTGGCCTGCCTAAAAATTGTTCAGGATTCACAGCCATATGTTTTAACTGGATGTATGTAGCAAGCAAGAACTCTTTTTCTAACTCTCAATGACAAGGATATATGGTACGAGATGTTCTTCATTTTCTAAAATGCAGTTTGTGCCTGTCCTATCCTGTTTCTTATCTCAACTATGCATCTTCCATCTGATGTTATCTATGTGCCCAGATACTTAAATTTGTGTACTTGTCCTTAAAATAACACTATCGACCTTTATTATACATTTAGGAATAATTCGTTTCTTTGATACCACCATTACTTCTGTCTTCCCATTATTCAAACTGAGGCCCATTCTTCCACTTTCTAACACCACAATGTCTATCATTTACTGTAGTTCTTTCTGACTTGCTGCTATCAAGACTGTGTCATACGCATAACGTAAATTTTTATATTTTGCCCACCAACCACAATTCCGGGCATATCAATTAAAGATCTCATTATATATTCACTGTTTATTGAAAACAAATCAGGTGACAGTACACGTCCTTGTCGTACGGCCCTCTTTATGCTTTGAAATGTACATAAACAGTGGTCAATTCTTATAGCTGCTATTTGCTTCCAATACATATTCTTTATCAATCGTAGATCTTTTCCATCAATGTTTCATTTTCCCAACAGTTTGATTACTTCTTCATGCTTCACACAGTTAAATGCTTTTATATAGTCTATGAAGCCTATGTACAAATCAGTCTTTACTTCTATAGCTCTTTCTGACAATGATCTTAGGATGTATATGGAATTGTTTGTACCTTTTCCTTCTACAAATCTACATTGTTCATCTCTGATTTCTGGTTTAATTTTGTTTGTTATTCTTCTCATAATTTTTCTCAGTAAAATCTTAGTCTTGTGACTCATAAGATTTATTCTGCGATGGTCTTCACATTTTAAAGTGCCTGGTTTCTTTAGCAGAGCTATAAGTATGGATTTTAAAATGTTATTTGGAATATACCCACTATTATAAATATCATTTAAAAGTTTAGTTATTATTTCAGTTCCAAAATCTCCCAGTGCTTCGATTTCTTCCAGTGAGATGTTGTCTGGCCCGGTTGCTTTTCCTTTTTTCATATAATGTATCGAATCCTCAACTTCTGCAGTCATTATTGGTGGACCATCATTGTTGGTCTGCAATTCTACGTCTGGTCTATTATCATCATACAATTCCCGTATATACTCTATCCATCTGTTAATTATATTACTATATCCCATTAATAACTCACCATCTTTTGATTTTAAACATCCAGTGCTGTTACGTATCATCTTTCCTGTTAACATATATGTCTACTGGTAAATGGAATGTGAGTCTTTCCTGTGATTTTCCCAAATATCTGTACACATTTGATTCAGCCAGGCTTCTTTAGCCACTTTGCATTTGTTCACTATTTTATTTTGTATTCTAGAGTATTCCTTTTTATCATTCCTTTTCTTCCTTTTTTCATCCATCAACTGCAGAATTTCGGTTGACATCCATTTCTTTTTTTTTGCAACACTATGGGTTGGTGGGATTGTCTCTTTGGATTTTTGCTGAATTCACTCACGCAACATGTCCCCCTGTTCATTAATAGTCTGTATAATTTCCATTGCATTAGACAGGTTTTTTTTTTTTTTTTTACAGTGACATTGTACTGTACCTTAATTTCTTTATCAATTCTAAGAATTTCTAAATTTAACTTGATGTTCTGTAGTGTTTTTCTAATATTTTGTAGTTTTATTCAAATTTTTCCTACAACTGGAACATGGTCACTAAAGCAGTCTGCTCCTGGTCTAGCTTTTGCTCCAAGCTGCTCCATAATCTTCTTGAAATCATAATATAATCAATCTAATTGCGGACATTATCACCAGCTACTTCTAAAATTAATATAACTACTACTCTGCTGTTGCTGCTGCTACAGCTACTGCTACTACTTTACTACTGCTACTACTACTATTACTACTGCTGCTTTTGCTGCTGCTGCTAATACTACTACTACCGTTATTACTACTGCTTTTGCTGCTGCTGCTTCTACTACTACTGCTATGACTACTATGACTAAATATGATGCTTTTACTACTACCTCTTCTACTGCTATTATGCTACTATTATTTTTGTGTTACTACTACTACTACAAATACTACTATTATTACTAAATGGTTGCTGCTACTACTATTACTAAAGCTACTACTACTAGTATACGTACACACAAACAAAACAAAAAAAATTATCACTGCTGCTACAGCAAGTACTATTACAGGAACCTGCTGCAGGCCTTTTCAACAATTGTCAGGATGGGGAGGGGGTAATGGGTTGGGAGTAGGGCCTCTAGAAAATGAGTGAGGTGATAAAGCCCATTAGGAAGGCAAATAACTTCTCTTTTTATTGATTATGCTTAAACAATTAATATTATTTCACAAATATTATATTTTCTGTCATTCAGTACATTGTATATAAATAATTATACAATTAAACAAGGCTTGGATCGACTACCTCCACCCTCTCCCTAAGAACTTCCACAAGGTTTGAACCATGTCTGCAGTGATTTGTAGATGCAATAGTGCCTGGGCAATTTCTGTCTCATTTACACTTTCTCAGACTGCCGACATCCATCTCTGCATGTTATCCTTCAACTTGTAGTGATGTCTACCTTTTTCTAGCATGCTTTTAACTTTTCCTCCCCCCCCCCCCTTCTTTTTGTTTTAGTGTGCAGTGTCTTTTAATCTTACCGAAGTATTTTCCTTGAAATTTAATTATTTATTTAATTTTTTCCTAAAAGCTCTGTTTTCAGTGCCCATCTCTCCAGAAATTCAGTATAATATTATTAATTTAAGAAATAATCCCCTAGTAATTAATCAGGACTATAATCACAGTTCACCAAACAGTTGAGTAGGTGAACACATCTCCTCGACAGTTCGAAAAAAGTCAAACAACTGATCATACATGTTTTGCATTGACAAACCTACGTCTTGTGCCCTAGGGAATCTGTGTGGTTTCCAGGCATGCTGTCCGCCTCGAGTGCTAGAGATTCCGGGTTCAACCTCTGGTAATGGCTCGGACTTTATCATGTGGACTTGAACAATTTCCCCTTTGTCCCTGGGTAGTGAGATCGGACGCCCGTGTGCATTGTTGTAAAAAAAAAGTAAAGGACCCTTTTCCACGCCTTTAGACGTATAGGGATTATAGGGCTAGACCTATATTTCATAGACCAACGGCACAAGATTTGTGATGTGGTCAGCATCACGCCGGTCGCCTCTACTTCCCGGGACTGCACCCTGTACCCACTCAAGGCTGGGTCGACCTGGGAGCCAAGGTCATTTTTAAAGAAAAGTTTGGCTCCGCCAGGGAGCGAACCCACGACCTTCCGATCCGTAGCGCGCGTCTAGCCGCTCTGCCACGGCGACTCCCTGTGCATTGTTGAGCACGTAAACATTTCCTTTGGCAGTTGGAAATCGAAAAGAGTAGTCTAACAGAGCTGCTCACGCAAAATTGTGAAACAAAATATATTGAAGGTATTTTCGGAAATTCGCTGGTACTACAGAGCCTGTGCACTGTGCTGAGCTTCTTCAGACTCAGACTTGAGTTAGAAGAAGAACGGAACACTTATGGGTTACACCCGTGTGCCATGATGTTGGCCCTTTTTTTCAAATCCTCAAAAACCTCAAACGTCTTCTTTCTTGTCTTTAGCCTCTTTGTCTTTCTCTTTGCTATCACTGACTTAGAACTCCGGTGGAAAGTTCCGGACTTTTTTAGTCTTCTAGCAAAACTTGAGTTTGTGCGTACGGATCCTTTTTTTTTTTTTTTAATTCAGACAGTTTGCTCCTTGCCTCTCAGGCCAATGAACTCCGACTTCGAAAGATGCACATTTAATTAGTCGACTTTTACGTTGATAAAACACCCTGTGTTCTTCTGAACAACAATATCTCCACGGGCGTAGTTTGATTTTCCAATTTAAGTACCTCTAGTTAAAAGGATGCAAAGTAATGCATTTAGACAGCCGTTCAGAACAAAGTTACCGCACTTTAGCAGCCGTTTTATTTATTTACTTGGCGTTGCTGCTAGTGATGTTGATAACTATTTTTATGTAAGCCTAGCTTTGTTTAACTGAAGAGGCACAACGACCTTCTTCTGTGTCTCACAAAGGGCATTCAGTTTTTACCTAACAGTAACCCTTTTCCCTGTCTAGTGTCTGTCTGATTAGCAGTAGTTCGCTCTAAAAGTGCTTAGCCTGTCTGTAGTAAAGACATGTCAAGTCACGTCATATACATTTCTAGCAGAGCCATATAAATAAATATTTATGTGCTATTATCTGTATATATATATATATATATATATATATATATATATATATATATATATATATATATATATATATATATATATAATGGAGTCTAATGGGAAAGTCATAAAAACACCAAGAAAGCTGAGCAGAGTAATTATTATTGCTCTGTCAGGGAAGCCATGGTAGCATAGTAAGCGGACAAGACGCCTCTTTCTTTCTTTTTTTTTTCTTTCTTCATTTCTTTTATTCACTATCTTATTCTGTCTTTCTTTCATTCTGTCTTACGTTCTTTCTTTGTGTGTTTGTTTCTTTCTTTCTTGCTTTCCTTCTTCTTTGTTTACCGGCAGTAAGCTCAGGGAGAAAGTCCTGGTTGTTCATCCATTTGGACTTTGTGTCAGGGCCTGAGTTTTGCGTGCAAGTCAGTTGTACTTGTTTATTTGTGTGCAGATGGTTGCTCCTTGCCTCTCGGGCAGATGCACTCCGATTTCGAAAGAAGCACCCAAATTGTCGACTCTTTCGTCATGCTTGTTGGGGAGGCAGTTGGTCTCTTCTTGTTTTCTCGAATAATGAGCCCTATAAAACACACGGGGGATTTCTTTATTTATGTCTTTCCTTTTCCTATCTCCCCCCCCCCCTCTCTCTCTCTCTCTCTCTCTCTCTCTCTCTCTCTCTCTCTCTCTCTCTCTCTCTCTCTCTCTCTCTCTGTCTGTCCCTATGTCTGCCTGTCTTGAATTCCAGTTCGAATCTAGGAGGATTTTTATAATTGATCTATGTTTGCCAGGTCGGCCCAACCAACGATAACTACTCGTTTCAAGACACCGTTATTACTGATTCTGTCGTCCATGTTTCTTCTTGGATGTTGGATTCGAGTCAGTTGACACAAAAGCGTCCAAAACTGCTAGAGGTCATTTTACCGACCTAGCCTGATTCCTCGTACAGACTTACACATGTTTGCATTTTAAAGAGCGAGATATAATTCTATAGTTTTAGGTTTGTGAAAATGTAAGGAGGTGTAAAAATGTAAGTCTGCAGTTATTTTCTTCCTTTATCCAATTACCTCTAATTTCTTAGCTGAGCATAAAATCAAGCAAATTCGTTGGGAGACGGATTCATTTGTTGTTAGAATTTTTAGCTTTTGTTCTACAAAATATGCTAACCAATCTCAAATCAACTCTCTTTAAGTTGTCATTCATACACGACACGTTGCATGACAACAACCTTGCGAAAATATGTAAATGTGTAGAGATGTGTAAATGCGTAAGCTCAAAGACTTGCAATTTCGAAGCTAACGTCATTATATTTGCAAGTGTGTACATTTTCATCTTTGTTTTTGTGCTAAAATGAATCTCAGTGACGACATAGCAGTAAATCTGAGGGCGGATTTTCTGGCCAAACAGCCAATGCTATAAAAACAAGAACCTCCATTCCAAACCCGAACAAGTAATAAAGACACTGATCAAGAAGTACAGAAGCTCTTGGGGGCGGAGAACAAACAGTAAACGTCCAGACTATTAAAGCAACCGACTCGAGGAAATCGCAGTTTATTTACTAATAACGTTACACGGCAGACACAGTGCTCACAGAAAGAAGGCGGCACAGCCCGTCCAGTGTCCTGTCAAGGGAAAGAGACGTGTTTGGTGTTGACCACATTTTCTGTGTAGTGTCTATTGTCGGAAAAAAATAATGGTCTAGTACATGGCTTTTCAACTGGCGGCCAGCAGGCTACATCTGGCAAGTGAAGGCCTAGCCAATGGCCCGCTGATCATTGCCAGTTGTATTATATGCAAGATCTTTCTACGGTGGCGCTCAGGCTTCTGGCCCGTGACGATCACCATTTTCAACATTTTGACGCCAGAGTAACTTAGTTGAATAGCCCTGGTCTAGTACTATATACCCGATCCTGCTAAATAAACATAGCTGGCGTGATCATGAAGACAAAACCCAGTAAGTGCCGACAGGTCTATAGAATATACATCTAGCCTTATATACCCAACACGAATTAATGTGTGGCAGAGTGGTCCTTTTTCTTTTGCAAATCTAACCCGCTTGCCTTCTCTGTCGTTTTAGGACAGCAGACGGTTGGAGATAAGGTCTCCTGGCAAAGTTGTAAAACCGTTTGCCTCGCTCTCTGAGGGGTCTGGCTTCATTTCACCAATACGTGATTCCGATCAAGTATGCAGTTAAGGTTTCCCTGAGGATAGTCTCTCAAGATTTGGAAATGGTGCTTTGTGCGAGGCTTCTCGAGCAAGCAGCTAATCAGTCTCCTGAGAGATGTGCGCTTTTTGGAGTAAAAATCTGGTGTAATCATGTCTAACCGCTCGACCTTAAGTTTGACTTTAAAATTTAGTGAATGTAGCGGTGCCTGCGGTACCAAAGGTAGTCGGTTCAGCTCACGATGGAGAAAGTTTTTTTGTTTTTTTTTAAATCATCTTGGCTCTCAGGTCGACCCAGCTTTAAATTGGTGCTAAGTAAAATCTTGGGAAGTGAAGGCGGCCGACGCTATGTTGGTCACATTTTATTGGAGTGCTAATTGGTCTTTGAAATATAAAACTAACCATATAAGCCCAATACAGCGGAGAATGGAGAGTGAGAAGCAACAAAGAAATTCATTTTCTATTTTAATCACCACTGATCACTGGCATCATAAGAGCTAATAGACTGAAATGGTTAGGGTATGTTGAGAGAATGTCAGATGACAGAGAAGTAAACACTGTGAACACAGGGGAGATTAATGGTCGTAGACCTCTAGGTAGACCAAGAAGAAAATGGAGAGATAATGTCCAGACTGACCTACAAATAGTTGGTGTCACCAACTGGAAAGAGAAGGCCAACCATAGAGATAAATGGAGGCGGGTGATATTTTCAGCAATGAACCCCAGGGCTTGGAATGCTAAAGAAGGCCAACCAGAGAGATGAATGGAGGCGAGTCATATCTGCAGCAATAAACCTTAAGCGCTCAGAATGCTGAAGAAGGCCAACCAGAAAGATGACTGAAGGCGGCTGAAATCTGCAGCAGTCAACCCCAAGGGCTCGGAACGCTGAAGAAGAATATATTTTCGATACTCACAAATTGTCCTTTAATCGAATTGTTTTCTTCTTTTGTTGCCTCGCTGATACCAGGTTGTAGCTCAGTGTCGTAGTTTTGTTGTCTCGCTGATACCAGGTTGTAGCTCAGTGTCGTAGTTTTGTTGTCTCACTGATACCAGGTTGTAGCTCAGTGTCGTAGTTTTGTTGCCTTGCTGATACCAGGTTGTAGCTCAGTGT
>CAJHNH020006079.1:47500-312500 GCA_905116865.2 Candidula unifasciata
TTGTAGGTGAAAGAGGTTCATTGTTGCCAGTGTGCTGGTTAGGGTTACGACGAATCTCTTGGTTTGTGATATGGTCTCTGTATGATATGCCAAGAACTTGTCTCAACGATCTCTCATTTCCAATGCTTGTATCTTCGAATGTTATCTATATTTCAGCACCATTTACGGCTGTGGCCTAGGCCCACATAACAAGTATTCTTATGCATAGATTAAGCTGTATACCACTATGCTACAATTAACACATATAATCGATATATACATTTCTTCTGTACTAGTAATATTGGGGGAGGGGCGCGGGAGAAAAAAAAAGGGGGGGGGGGGTGTGCGAAAGTGCTGTGACGACACAAACCCCCCCCCCCCCCTCCCCTGTCAGTCCAGATGTCGTAGGTTCAAATGAACACTAAGGCTGATTATAGGTAGCTAAGGTAAGTTTTACCCAACCAGGACATCACATAGAGCGATAACACTATACGGATGAGGATCACCGGTGGAGAGGTCCCGGAAACCCTGTTCAGCCGTTAGGCCATATTTATGGCCCGGCTATATTCAAGGCCCCCTGCTAACGCCGAGGTGGGGCTTTAAAATAACAAACAAATTGCATCCTACAAGGGAACAAATTGGTTTAAGAGGAAGATTATTTGAAAAATAGTATTGGTTCCCTCATCAACCTAGAATAAACTTGGTACTAGAAAATGTATTGGACAATAAAGGCAGTAAGCATAATGTTGGCCACAGCACTTATCGTTTGCTACAATCGCCAGTGAAACTGTGGCTATAGCATCATTTACCTGTTAACGGCACAATAACGAAAAATGGTTTGTTTGCTTAACATGATGTCTCAGAAGCTTACTTTTCTTTCCTTATACCCAAACAATTGCTGGACATTTTTATCTATCAAATTTATAATTTAAGGGAAACAACTAGAAAGAAATCATTCAATGAAAACTAGCAAATTTGTTCCCTTGGAATGTGATAGCATTTGAGAAGACAATGATAGTGTTTTCTGGACATTTTTCTTTAAGAATTCTTTTAAATAATAAAAGAAGTGTGAACATTATTAACTTCTTCTTCTTCTTCTTCTTCTTCTTCTTCTTCTTCTTCTTCTTCTTCTTCTTCTTCTTTTTCTTCTTCTTCTTCTTCTCCTTCTTTTCTTCTTCTTCTCCTTCTTCTTCTTCTTCTTCTTCTTCTTCTTCTTCTTCTTCTTTCTTCTTCTTTCTTCTTTCTTCTTCTTTCTTCTTCTTCTTCTTCTTCTCTTCTTCTTCTCTTCTTCTTCTTCTTCTTCTTCTTCTTCTTCTTCTTCTTCTTCTTCTCTTCTTCTTCTTCTTCTTCTTTCTTCTTCTTCTTCTTCTTCTTCTTCTTCATTTTTCTTTCTTTCTTCTTCTTCTTCTTCTTTTCTTCTTCTTCTTCTTCTTCTTCTTCTTTCTTCTTCTTCTTCTTCTTCTTCTTCTTCTTCTTCTTCTTCTTCTTCTTCTTCTTCTTCTTCTTCTTCTTCGTCTTCTTCTTCTTCTCTTCTTCTTCTTTCTTCTTCTTCTTCTTCTCTTCTTCTTTCTTCTTCTTCTTCTTCTTCTTCTTCTTCTTCTTCTTCTTCTTTCTTCTTTCTTCTTCTTTTCTTCTTCTTCTTCTTTCTTCTTCTTTTTCTTCTTCTTCTTCTGCTTCTTCTTCTTCTTCTTCTTCTTCTCTTCTTCTTCTTTTCTTCTCTCTTCTTTCTTCTTCTTCTTCTTCTTCTTCTTCTTCTTCTTCTTCTTCTTCTTACTTCTTCTTCTTCTTCTTCTTCTTCTTCTTCTTTCTTCTTCTTCTTCTTCTTCTTCTTCGTCTTCGTCTTCTTCGTCTCTTCTTCATCTCCGTCTTCTTCCTTTTCTCCTTCCTCTTCTTCTTCTTCTTCTTCTTCTTCTTCTTCTTACTCGGCTGTAAGCTACTGCGGAAAGTTTTGCTTGTTCGCCCACTTACGTACTTTAGAGTTTTTTTCAGAATTTGAGTTCTGAGTGTACACTCGTTTTACAGATCTAATTACTTGTGTGCAGACTGTTGGTTACTGGCCTCTAAGACAGATGCACTTTGACTTCGGTGGAAACTGTCACGTTTACAACAGCTTGTTCGGGTGGGAGTGAGGGGGGGGGGTGCGGTTATATGGTTTTCCCGACACGGGGAATTGAATCTTAACTGTTTATTCCTAACGTTAAACTTTCAATTTTCTTAACTGCTTATCCCTAATGGTAAATTGTTTCAATTGAAACTTCTCACTGTAATACTTACGTGCGAACAGCGACACAGGCGGACAATTCTTATCAGCTGTTCGAACTGGCGGCAGAACACTTATGGTTTATAACCGTGTGCAATGACGCTGGTTCACATCTCCCGACTTTACCTTTACCTTTTACATTTAAGGTCTATCACCGTCTGCCCAAAGTGAACAGAAATATGATCTGAACTGGATTTGAATAGGTGGGGCCGTGGTGTAGTGGCTAGATGTTGGCCTGCTGATCGGAAGTTCGTGGCTTCGGGTCCTGATAGAGCCGGACTTTTTTTTGCTCTAGGTCGACCCAGTATTGAATGTGGACCAAGTGCAGCCCTGGCAAGTAGAGATGGCCGGCGTTATGCTAACCACATCACCCACCAAGTGCCGATTGGTCGATAAAATATAGGTTAAGAAATATGTTCCCAAAACGCCTAAAGAGGTGAAAAGGAGTCCCTTACTATTAGTTACTTACAATGGGTTTGAACTCAATACCTTCTGGCCGGCGAGAGACTGTCTAGCTACTGCGCTACTGATGTATTTATTCTTCTTCTTTAGCATTCCGAGCCCTTGAGATTCATTGCTGCAGATATCACCAGCCTCCATTCATCTCTCTGGTTGGCCTTATTCCAGTTGATGTCACCTAGTGTTTGCAGGTCTGTCTGGACATTATCTCTCCATCGTCTTCTTGGTCTGCCTCGTGGGCTACGACCATTCATTTTCCTTGTGTATACAGTTTCCACTTCTATGTCATCTGAAATTCTCTTGATATGCCTAAGCCATTTCAGTCTATTAGCTCTCATGATGCCAGTGATCAGTGGTGATTTAAACAGATGATTAATTTCGTTATTGCTTCTCACTCTATGTATGTGTATCTAGGACCTGGTTGAATCCTTATGTGTCTCAAAATAAAGTCTATTTACTCGCAAGTGACGTATCGAGCATAAAAGGTTAGATTTATATTTTTAAATACTATTGAGTAAAATGGTCAACTTTACTTTCCAGAGCTTTATCTGGTATTCATTTATGACTGGTCGACCTGACAGTCAAAGTGATGTCCGGGAAGAAATCTGAACTCCCGATCATCAGATCCGCAGGCTGGCTTCTGTCCGCTATACCATGACTGCTTCCTTCTCTGTAGGAGCGAAAGTATTTGTGTGTGTGTGTGCGTGTGTGTGTGTGTGTGCGTACGAGCGTGCGTGCGTGCGTGCGTGTGTGAGTGTGTGCGCGTGCGCGCGTGAGCGTGTTTGCGCGTGTGTGCGCGTGTGTCTGTGTGTGTCTCTGTGTGTCTGTGTGTGTCTGTGTGTGTCTGTGTGTGTTATGGAGAGGAAAAATAGAGCTTTTCTACACGTACGTTATGGATGCAAAACAATAATTATGCTGAATGAATCCAAAGATAACTGCAGCGACAGCGTTCAACATGAATATGGAAATACCAAGAGGCAGATGGAGACCTAGGAGAAGATGCCCTAAAGAAGTTACTGAACATCTTACGACTTCACAACATCACATCATACCAAACAGCCGTGCGCGCCCTAGCTCGCCTTTATCACCGTCAGAATTATCAAGTACCTTTTTGACTGGCGTGGACGATCATGCCTCTCCACAATCTGCGATCTTCAACAGCATGTATTAGTTGGTGTGTCGACACCCCTTCAGGCAATGCCAAGAGGCTGTCGAGAATCGTCTCTGGTTGTCTTCCTCTGTTTCTTTTTCCCTAGACACTTCCAGGGGTCATAATACTTTTCAGCTTCCTTCCTCATCTCCGAGTTCTTAACAAATTGGCTTGTTTAATAATTGTCCAGGATTGACAGCCATTTGTTAAAACTGGCTCTATATAACATGCAATAATTCAGTTCTCAGCCCCCAGTGACGGATTTATTGCATACAATGTTCTTAAGTTTATCAAATGTGGTTTTAGACTGCTACTCTGAGTGGTTTTTCTTTTTCTTTTCTACTTATCATATGCTAGACTGGTAGCGGCAAAGAGAGATGCTGGCAAAAGAAGGTGAAAGAATTACAATATCAAAAGCCAAAATATAAAAATACTTCTTCTTTAAACAATTATGTATTCTAAATTTTTGTTTTCTTTTTTCCCTCAGATGCTCGGATAAAGACACTGGAGCAAGTCGTCATTCGAACATTATCTGCTGGAAGTTTCTCAACGTGGATCACTATCATCATCCGAATTACCCATCGCTTCTTGTCATGAAATGCATCGCCACTTTACAGCGTTCAGATTGAGTCTACGAAGCTCTCACCTCCAAGACAGTATGCTTTATCTCTGCTGTTTGAGCTACTGAGCTTTTGATTTTCACATCCAAACGAATGGACGTTAAAGGCATCATTCTACGCCGCTATAAGAAAAGCATATGCCGAAGAGAGATCATCATAGAACGTATAACACACATGCTGCTGTGGGCCTATGCTGTGGATCTGAGCAGGAAGAAATGAACTAGCGATTGTTATGACGAGTGTTTAGTGTTGATCACCTTGTTTTAAGAATACCGTCTCGCTTTGTTATCTACAAGTGTAAACATGTCTGGGAAATACAATAACTGGAAATAATTGGTTAAACACCTTTTATGCTATAACTGCGACAGTTCATTAACAAATCGTGTCAAAAATGGAGCCCGGTGGGCTGGCAGATGCTCATTTTGTGACACCTCTTCAGGAAGAGGTTTACAACAGTACTTTCGCTTCCATTAATGCAACTGAACCTGCTGATTCTTCAGAGTTTGAAAGATACGTGCGCATTATTGTGCCCAGTATCTTCGGGTTCATCTGCGTGCTGGGTGTGTTCGGTAATTTACTTGTGATCATTGTAGTTCTGAAGGACAAGCACATGAGAAACACCACCAACATCTTGATACTGTCGCTGGCTGTAGCAGATCTGCTGTTCCTACTCTTCTGTGTACCCTTTACGGCAACGGGTTACGCGTTAACTGTTTTGCCATTCGGGGCTGTGGTATGTAAAGTGACTACATACCTAATGTATGTCTGTGCGTACGCCAGTGTGTACACGCTAGCTATAATGTCCCTGGATCGGTATCTGGCTGTGGCACACGCTATTCGCTCCATGACCTGGCGTTCAGAACGGAACACCTGGTTGGCTGTGGCTATAATTTGGTTCATTACTCTCTGCGGTAACATCCCAATTATTCTCCAATGGGATGTCCATTACTACAAATGGGGTGAGAAAGAAAATCGATCTGCGTGTATTCAGTTTTCGGAACTAACTGACCCCACCAGCGGTAAGACATTTTTCGGCTGCTTTCTACTCTTTGGATACATCATTCCCCTAGGGGTCACTATGCTGCTGTATGGACTAATGCTGAAACGTCTTTTGTACGGAGTAGTTCCTGGAGGTGGCAACCAGTCGGCTGAGAGCATGAGAGCCAAGAAACGTGTCACTAGAATGGTCATAATTGTCGTGGTTATATTTGCCATCTGTTGGCTGCCAATCCAGATCATACTGTTCTGGCAGAAACTAGGCTTCTACCCACAGACTATCACCAACGTCAGCATCATGATGGCTGCTAACTGTCTAGCCTATATGAATAGCTGCGTCAATCCAATCCTGTACGCTTTCCTATCAGGCAACTTTCGGCGCAGCTTCCGCAAGTTCCTGTGCTGCTCGGAAACCCCACGTCGTCTGGAGTATGAACGCACGAACATCCGCTCTAATGTAAATGACAAAGAATCAAATGTCACTAAGAGCACCTGTGTGAATAATTCGAAGACATACACAGCCGTGTAAGTTCTCTCATATCTACCTACAATCAACATTGTCAATGCTATTTCATCAACATAAACTTCCACAATTTCACTTGAACGTCGCTCGTCTTGCACTGATGGATCTAAAGCATCCTCAGCCCCATCTGATACATCTAGAATATGTTGCTGACATACATCTAGAATGTCCTGTTAACATATCTATATATATACAATATCATTTTAACGTACTGCGGGAATGTTCTATTCATTCACATCTAGAATATGTTGCTGACGTAGTGCGGGAATGTCTGTGACATACATTTATAAAATCCAGTTTACATCCATCAAGAATGTCCTGCTGGCAACATTAAAACTAGTTTCACTGTTGGAATAGTGTCTAACATTATTATGAGTGCACTGTCTGATTTGACTCTTGTCTAGTTTATTATTTGAACGCACTAATGTAGTTTTTTGATGGAAACGATAGTCAGGTACAAATCTTACCAAAAAACATCCTTTTCTAGTAAATTATTAACACTAAACGGGTGTACAGTTTAAATTATTTCTTATACTAAAGTAATCGTTAACAACATACTCGTACTCAAAAACCGCATATTGTCTTGATGACAATCCTATACAGTAATAAATATGTATGTGTGCACGGTTTGCCATTACGCCTATAACAGAATTGTGAAGATGAAAAAGTCACTAAAGTATGTCGTGTGTAGTACTAAATTGTGCATAGAGACGACCATGCCTAGGCAATGAGGAATGCACAGCTATTATGTTTTATTGTTGTTTTCCAGTATACCGTTTGGGAGTCGCCACGGCGTAGCGGCTAGACGCCCGCGTGCAGATCGGGAGGTCGTGGGTTGGCTCTATGGCGGAGCCAGACTATTTTTTTTTCTTCAAAAATGACCTTGACTACCAGGTCGACCCAGCTTTGAGTGGGTACCGCGTGCAGTTCCGGGAAGTAAAGGCGGCCTACGTGATGCTGACCACATCACCCATCTTGTGCCAATTAGTCTTTAAAAAATATAGATATAGCCCTATATGCCCTATACGCCAACAGGCGTGGAAAAAACACCTTTACTTTTTTTTTTTTTTTTTTGTACATTGTTTGTCGATATCAAATTGCATAACATTGTGCATTGTACATGATCATGTCTGGTAAGATATTTCAGTTCTAGACAGTTTCAAGTGGACATGTTTGTGTGAAGAAAATCTTTTCTTCTACTGTGAAACTTTGTGGTATTTTTTTTTCAAGTTAATATGTATTACATATTTATATTACAAATGCTCTCTGTAGTGCATGCTTGTTGTGCTTGACTGCTGAAAAATAATTATAACTCGTCCCCTAATATAACCTAAAGGTGAACGTGGTTTCCGGGACCTCTCCATGGGTGATCCTCATTCGCATGGTGGCACTTTGTGTCAGCGGTGTTTATCGTTCTGTGGGATGTCTTGGTAGGGTCAAACTAACAATCTTCTTTCTGTTTCTGACAATTGGTTGGCACGTTGTTTTGTAGTTTACAGATAGGCTTTAAAATCTGCCTCTTACATGTGATTTCAGAACATCTTTTATTTGTTGCCTTTTACGACATGCTTGTTAAAGAGCGGTGGCTGTGTCTGTCCCCCGCCCCCCCCCCCTCCCCTTTTCCCCTTTCCCCAAATGAGTCCTACTAACCCACACATGAGATTAAAGCTCATTTTCTAGAACTGTAGACTTATTTTCTCCCATTACTGCGTGGATCGACCCGCTCGTAAAAATTGGCTTAAATCACTATTAGAATTTTCTTTAAATTGCTTAGGGGGAAAAGGCGGGGAGGAAGTGATCTGGCATCACACCACATATATCATCGTCTAGTATGTGTGAAATACATTATCAACTCATCATCATCAGGTGCCTTGCTGACTGGCGTGGGCGATCATGCCTCTCCATAATCTGCGATCTCTTGCAGCATGTATCAGTTCGTGTGCCGACACACCTCCATGCCATGCAACAAGACTGTCAAACATCTTCTCCCGTTGTCTTCCTCTATCTCTCCTTCCACATATCTTTCCAGTGGTCACAACATGTTCTATTTTCCCTCTTCTCATAACATGGCCGAAAAATGATGACTGTCTCCTTCTGATGTTTGTGATAAGTTGTCTTAGGGCTCCCGCCTCTTTCAAAACCTCTTGGTTGCTCTTTTTGGCTGTCCAAGGTATTCTAAGCATTTTTCTGCAAAACCACATCTCTGAGGCCTCAAGAAATTGTTTGGTCTGCCTAAAAATTGTCCAGGATTCACAGCCATATGTAAAAACTGGATGTATGTAGCAAGCAAGAACTCTTTTTCTAACTCTCAATGACAAGGATATATTGCTCGAGATGTTCTTCATTTTCTAAAATGCAGTTTGTGCCTGTCCTATCCTGTTTTTTTATCTCAACTATGCATCTTCCATCTGATGCTGTCTATGTGCCCAGATTCTTAAATTTCTGTACTTGTCCTTAAAATAACACTATCGACTTTTATTATACTTTTATGAATAATTCGTTTCTTTGATACCACCATTACTTCTGTCTTCCCATTATTTAAACTGAGGCCCATTCTTCCACTTTCTAACACCACAATGTCTATCATTTCCTGTAGTTCTTTCTGACTTGCTGCTATCAAGACTGTGTCATCAGCATAACGTAAATTTTTATATTGTGCCCACCAACCACAATTCCGGGCATATCAATTAAAGATCTCATTATATATTCACTGTATATTGAAAACAAATCAGGTGACATTACTCATCCTTGTAGTACGCTCCTCTTTATGCTTTGAAATTCTTATAGCTGCTGTTTGCTGCCAATACATATTCTTTATTATTCGTAGATCTTTCCCATTAATGTTTAATTTTTCTAACAGTTTGATTACTTCTTCATGTTTCACACAGTCAAATGCTTTTGTATAGTCTATGAAGCATATGTACAAATCAGTCTTTACTTCTATAGCTCTTTCTGACCTTTTCTTTCTACAAATCCACATTGTTCGTCGCTGATTTCTGGTTTAATTTGGTTTGTTATTCTTCTTATAATTATTCTCAGTAAAATCTTAGTCATGTGACTCATAAGACGTATTGTGCGATGGTCTTCACATTTTATAGTGCCTGGTTTCTTAGGCAGAGCTATAAATGTGGATTTTAAAAGATCATTTGAATATACCCACTATTATAAAAATCATTTAAAAGTTTAGATATTATTTCAATTCTAAAATCTCGCAGTGCTTCGATTTCTTCCAGTGAGATGTTGTCTGGCCCGGGTGCTTTTCCTTTCTTCATATGATATATTGCATTCTCAACTTCTGCAGTCATTATTGATGGACCATCATTGTTGGACTGCAGTTCTACATCTGGTCTATTATCATCATACACTTCCCCTATATACTCTGTTAATTATATTACTATGTCCCATTAATAAGTCACCATCTTTTGATTTCAAACATCCAGTGCTGTTACGTGTCATCTTTCCTGTTAACATATTTATCTGTTGGTACATGGAATGTGAGTCTTTCCTGTTGTTTTCCCCAATCTCTGTACACAATTGATACTTTTTCTACAGTAGCTGGATGACGGTCGGGTATCACCCGTAGAACATGATGCTCTCTACCGGACGAGGTGATTCCACTGGAATCCCCATTCACGTCGTTATCTGAATACGTATTATTTTGAGGCATGATTTTCTTGGGTTAGTACAGCGGTGGTTTCCCCTTGCATTCCGCCGGTTTGTACATGGTTTGACTCCAATAGCCTTTGTCTAAAGAGACTTACCCTGCAAGGCAGCAGGGGGGAAAGGTTATGGCGCCTCTTACCCGCCGATGGCCATGTCGTAGAGTTTTGAGGTATTTTATAGAGTTAGCTGTCCCACCAACTAACTCGCCTCCTCTCAATGACCATCACCTGTTTTGGTCCACGGCCACTTATTCAATATATCCGTGGCTAACCTCTATATCTAGAGGCCTTTCCACCATCCGCCACCTGGTGGACGCGCCTAGTAGTAGGACAGGCTCCTACCCCAGGACATTATCAACATAAACATAAACTGAATTGTTTATGGGAAGAAAAGAGGGAATTACATCGTATGGTAGTAATTTAATCTTGCCCTTGGAAGAAAACTTAACAAATTCCAGTGAATCGAGAGGTAAAGAAAAGATGCTGACGTTGGATAGAGCACACGTAGAGAAAACCTGAGATATATAACTAGAGGGGTTTTACAGTGGAGTCAGTATGTCGGCGAAAGCCGTTTTTTAACTTATAGAACACATGGCCGACAGATAAGCTGCTATATTTCGGTCTTAGAAATTATGTTAGAGACTTTACTATGTTCTCAATAACCAGATAATGTAAATCAGTGAAACACAAACAAGATGCTGCACAGTTAATTGCTGGCATATTTTCACTGTAATGTAAGGTAATTTAACCTCTCCGTGGTTCTATTATATAGGATTGTCACCTCAAGGATGAGAATCAAACGGGATCAAATCCCAGAAACTCCCATCAACCATTTTTAACATTTACATCAAGGCACCCGGAAGTCGGTGTCTGTGGCTCAGGTGTTGCGAACGCAATGCCGGGGTGGAATTTTCGATCCCAGCTGAGAGCGGTTTGTCTTATGTTGGTTTTGACGGTGGTACCGACAGCTGGCCATTCAGGGGCAATGACAAACTACTGAACGTAAAATTTGCTTAGAAATACCAAAAGAGCCAAAGAAATACTGAGGTTGGTTCTGCAACTTCCCGTAAAGGATACGCAACTAACTTTAACTCGGCGGTTACGTATCGCATAAAGTCAGGACTGTGCTGAAAGGATCAGATTTATTTTTTTCTGTACCACGTCAGGCTTATAACTTTAGATTTTACACCAATATATAATGAATCACAAAATACGAGTCTTTTCTGTTAAAATACACAAAATAAACTAAGTAGTCTTTCACTAGCTGTTTACTAGCCAATCTTCTAGTCTTTCACTAGCTGTTTACTAGCTAATCTTCCTTGATGTGCAGACCTTCTTAAATTTTTAATATGTACACAATGAATCCTAAATGTAACAAGAAAAGAAAGGATAGGAGATAACAATGTCAGGAAACCATATGGGACGAAGCCAGTGCTAGACTACATCAAGAAACACAACAAAAATGCTCGATACATGTGTGAAGACTACATAACGACAGAGCACCACTGACTGTCTTATCCATCAGACACAAAGAAAGTCTATCTAGAGGTCGCCTATGCAATCCAAGGATAGATGGAACTTCAGAACCTGCGTAGGACAAAAGAAAGCTTGCACTAAATGTCTGTTCAAAACCCAACATTGGGAGGTTTAACAGGTCTAGAGCAGTCCCCCCCCCCCCCCCCCCCCACCCCCGCCCGCAACCTTTCAAATTAAAAAAAAATCGCTCAGAGCCCCGGTGTCCTAAACTATCTTTATTGCGTGCAATAGCGATAAGTATGGACGATCATTATTAGGAGAATCATGGAGCAGGTCAGTGCTCAGTTTCAGCCCCTTGCATGTGGCCAAGCCTTCAAATCATTTCTCTGTTTGAATCTGCATACTGCATGAAAAATACATAGAGTCTGGAATACTGCTTGTAGGCGTCTATAGCTTAGGCGTTGCAGAACGCGCTTCGTAATGCCGGGATGCTGGGTTCGATCCCAGCAGTAGGTGATTTGATAGAAGTGTTCAGGGTAGTTTATTTTATACACAGTACTGACATGCCAGGGCTCGAGTAAATGGACAAATGCGGACCAACTGAGGCCGTAGAAATATTATACAGATATATAATAAACACACAAACAATGTATACATCGACACTCATAGAAAGAAATGGAAAGATAGAAGAGTTCAAGGTTATCTGCATGCGATTTGGTTAAGGTTAGCTTTACATTAATTACCACAAAGGAATGGGTACCAGAACTTGTCCTAAGATATAAAGGCAGCTCGAGTAACGGTTACAACATCACAGATTAAGTGTCGATGCGTATATAAACAAATATGGAGCCAGCAACCTACACCGCATCGGCGAGCGAGTCACCCATTGGCTGGACGGTAAGCCCAGCTCTATAGCGTAGTTGGCTAAACCTAAGTTCGTGGTGACCGGATGACGAACTCCTTGTGGTCCGGGTTCACTCCCGGGGTAGGCAGAAAAGCCACATTTCTCCCAGATTTACGGTATTTACAATGGAATCAAGGCCGAAAGGTTGCAATTTCCATAATCTCGAGCCTAGGGGTTAACAAACTCATGGCTTCTGGATACTAAAACAAACAACCAAGCTGGACGGTAAATGACTTCTTCGCCGGTCAGGACGGTCTCTGGGTCTGTCTCTTTTGATGGCATCAACACTGCACAAGTCCCTTTCTGCTTGTCTATGTGTGTGTGAGTGTGTGTGTTTGTGTGTGTGAGGGTGTGTGTGTGAGTGTGTGTGTGTGTGGGTGTGTGTGTGTGTGTGTGTGTGTGAGGTTGTGTGTGTGTGTGTTTGCATGTTGGTTTCTTGCATGTTTTCATGCATGCATTCGTCTCAATGTATGAATCAATTCTCCCATCTACCTCAAATGATTTTAAATAAAAACCTTATGTAGTCTTGTCGTCATTTATTGGTTATGAGTTATGAAACCAGTTGAATAATTTCCACACCGAGTTCGATTCAGCTAAAGGCGATCTGTGAGCAGTTCCTTTGGGTTCACTTAAACAATGACATGAACACTGAACCGTGCATAAAGCAATGCCAACAAAAATCACAAGTAAAGTATTTCGACATCAGAAGATGGACCAACTGAAGTTGTTGGAGTGTGTATACACTCTGGACGAATGAAAGAACCTGCAGATTATCCATTGCAGACAACCTTCGGTGTGAAGACGGTACCTGATTGGCTAAGGCGCCACCGTAGTGTATCGACTAAACGCTCGCATGCGGATCTGATTGCAATGGGACTCATATCAGAAGGGAGGCCCTCCACCATCCTCACAATGGGCCCCCCGGTGGCCCCCGGAGCACACATCTCCGATGCAGTTAACTGATTTAATTTCAATCTGAGTACTACTCTTTCCGCTTAGTGTTGACCGCTCCACCTAAGTGATTCTGATCCCTAAAATACTCCTACTCTGAAATCGACCTTATGACATCCAAAACTCAAGGCTACCGGTCTAATCACTCATATTTAACACATTGTTGGTGTATGTATGTAGAAACTATTTTTATATGTTAGTGAGTGAATGAGTGAGTGAGTGAGTGAGTGAGTGAGTGAGTGAGTGAGTGAGTGAGTGAGTGAGTGAGTGAGTGAGTGAGTGAGTGAGTGAGTGAGTGAGTGAGTGAGTGAGTGAGTGAGTGAGTGAGTGAGTGAGTGAGTGAGTGAGTGAGTGAGTGAGTGAGTGAGTGAGTTAGTCGACAGATTATCCTGAATGCACATCGAATCCCTCCTCAGTAAAACCCGCAGCCTGTAGCGGCTACCGACACCAGTTCTGTGTTGGTTTCTTATTCTTCTTTGGCTTCCTGCATAGTGCTCTTGTCTGGCCATACCTTTTTGTTCTTAACATGTTGTTCTTGCAGTCTGGTCATGATTGTAGATTCACAGTTATCATTTGGTTCTAGCAAACGTCTTACTTCTCGTACAACATTCAAAATATCAACCTGGCCCATGGCTCGTCCGCCATTCACAGTAGCTTTTCCTGCAAGCCGATTAGCTTGCTCATTTCCTTGAACGAACTATGTTTATAACCCAAGGTCATTAGTGGACTGATTGACAAACAATAGCATTTAAACAATACTGAAATGTTGTTACAAAAGTATATATTGTAGGTCTATATAAATATGGGTCTAGACTCATATGCCCCATACACCACTGGCGTGTAAAAAGACATTTGCGTAACTTTTGCTACGCTTTATTTGTATTCAGTATATCTATTTGAACAGATGTCAGCAAATGGATCACCACAGTCTGGTGAGAGTAATGCTAGAGGAGTAAAGACTTGATCTGGCTGATACTCGACGCTCAAAGGAAAAGCAAGACGGACGTATAATCAGAATACCGCTGGCATCAATGGTATTGGAACTCTGCGCTGGCTGCTGAAGATGGAGACGGAGCGCTTATTGAAATTATTTAAGTGCTGTGATGTCGGCTTTTAAATCAACTAAACTTAACATATGTCAGTGAAAGTTAGAGAACCACTAAACATATGGATTGAACTTTAAAGGCATTTGAGAACCAATGCTTGCGCCCATTGATAAACGTTAATCACGATGAATTTAAGAAAGGCAGAGAAATCTAAAAACCTGCTAGTAGCAACAGTTTTTAAAAACAAAATTAAAGAAGGTGTCGAAATAAATAGCATTTTCTTAAGAGAAGCAGACCAAAAACTGTCGGAGTTTTTAGACAGTTATTCTGATGAGAAACAGTCCAAAAACTGTCTCAGGTCTATACAGTTATTCTGAATAGAAACAGACACCCCCCCCCCCCCCCAAAAAAAAAAAAAAAAGAAAGCCCTAAACTGGGAAACAAATGGATTAAAGGACCAATGAGGTCAAAAAGATACCTAACCGTGAACATTGAAGAGGAACGCCAAATGTTCAGGACTAAGTTCCGTTGACGGTATGGAAAAGATTGCCTAGGACAAAATGGAATGTAGGATGTTTCAATGATACCATTGCATGATGATGATATCTTGACATTGCAGCAGTAGCACAGTTTGATCTTGGACAACGAAGACAACAGTTAACAGTTACCGTTAATTTTAAATTTATCTGCAGTTGCTAAGTCAATCTTGGACACTATAGCATTATGTGGTTACCTGATTTCTCGTTCTTAAAGCAATGTGCATTGTTAAGTTCTTGCGTGAATCTGTTTCCACAGCCATACACAGAAATAGTTAAGCCCAAAACTAGCTAAAACGTTAACCTTCAGCGATCTGTAAAACACTTTTACGTGCAAACCGACCCTATGACCTCCAGAGAGCGAGGCTATTGGCCTAATCTCTTTGCCGTGGAGACACATGTCTAACACATTGTTGGTGTATGTTTATGTGTGTATAGCAAATGTTTGTTCTACGTGTATCTCAGCTGAATTGGTGGGCTGTGTGACAAAACAACAGATTTCAACAATTTATTCACACGTTGTCCTTTTGTTCCGTTGTGTATTACATAACGGCTTGCATTCTATTCCTCCATTCCCTTTCATCAAGTGCATTAAATTTACTAGAGTGGATGAAATTCAGTCGCGCAGTTTTGCCTTTTTTTCCCCAGCGTTTGCTTTAGGATTTCTCCTTGACGTCATAGCTTCTTCAGTCCCTTTATTTCCCATTGTAGTGCCTGTTTGGTGATACTCTGCTCGTTTCTTCTCAGGGTGTATTCAGTGTAGTGCCACTTTCTTCGTCATATTCAAACAATACTGAAATGTTGTAAACAAATTTGTGTTTCCTTAATCATCTTTATGTTAGCCATACTGCTGTTTTGTATATTATGGACTGTCTATGCTTCCGAATGAATATGCTATACATTTGTCATATGCATACCAAATATCCTATACGTTAGCATTTGTAAATTCGTAACTCTTGTTTGACTGAATGATCTGTCATCTTTAATATACACATTCTCGCGGTCTGGTGAGGAAAGGTCTGAAACTGAACATTTGTAAACGTGTTGCAACTCATTACATTGAATTAGTTATCATCTCTAATGTTTATATTATTACTGTTTTGACTAATTAATTGAACATATGTACACGTTCAGCCAGCTTTTGATTATACTGTCTGCCATCTGTATTACTTGTATTCCAACAGTTTTCATGATCCCACTGAACATTCGTACACTTGTTCCACTTGTCTGTGTAAATTACCTTTGATCTTTTTAATGTTCCCACTTCAACTGATTAAAAACTGAGAATTCATGTATTTATGGTCAAAAAATGTTTTTTTTTTTTTTTTAATCCATTGGCTGTTGTGCATATAATTTCCTGAGTCAAGTTTCGATGGAGGAAAAAAACTGTCTGTAATGCTTATGTGTGTCTTAGTGTAGGCCTTACATTCGTTTGTGATGTTTGATTCTGTTTAGACTACATGTTGTATGCATCCTCGGCACTGCTTGAAGTAAACATCCTGTGTGGATAGGCACATTTTAAGTGTCGGAGTCAGTTATAGATAACATGAAACCCGTCTCACTGGTTTTGTAGCAAGCGATGAAAGGTTTATAAGCAAGTATTGTAGAACTGTCGACGTCTGTGGCTAAGGCGTTGCGCACGTGCTTCGTAATGCCGGGGTGCCAGGTTCGATCCCAGCCGCGGGCCTTGCGTTGGTTTCGACTTTGGTAACCAATAGCCGACCGTCCAGGGGGCAATGGCAAACTACTGTACGTAAATTCGCCTAGAAAAACCTCAACAGCCAATGCTGAGGTTGGTTCTGCAACGTCATGTAAAGGATACGCAACTAACAACATTGTAGAACTGGAGAAACTGTTAATAAATAAGAATGCAGTGGTGTTGAACCACGCGTGATAGTGCAGCAGGCTCAGAGCTCATACTGGTTAGGAGCCATCTACACCTCTCCGTCGTTGTTCTAGAAATAAGTTTCCAACCAGTGCTTGATCTGCATAGATAGGATCGGCATTTGCTTTGAAGTGGGGCTTTGGTTGTCTGGCAGGGAAGAAACCAACAGTCTACACACAAATAAGCAAGTTTGTAAAACGGATATAAATGCAAAACTCAGTCGTAGATCAAGGTCGTAGTCCATAAGCTGGTGTACAACTAGGAATTTTCTCCGGAGATTACAACCGGTCAAAAATGAAGAAGAAGACTTTAGAGAACATACATCTAGTGAGGTCAGAAGGGACTTCAGAAGTTATTCCACACACACACACACGCACGCACATTCAACTGCTGTGGGAGATGATAGATGTTGCCCAGGAAGAGGGACTTTGTTTACTCACTGAACCACTAGGTCACTGGTATCATTCTGACACTCAACCCATGGTTCTGTATCGTCGCCGAGATCCGTCTTTCTTTTCTTCACGTTCACTGGCTGCAAACTCGGGCTGAAAGTTCTGGTTGATCGTCCACATGCTTCTGGACTTTAGTCTTGTTCCAGAAATGAAGTGTTGTGTGCACAGCCGTTTTAAAAATATGGCTTTTGTGTAAGCAGACTGTTAGTTCCTGGCATCGCAGGCAGATGCACGCAGACACCGAATAAAACAGGATTAATTAGTGGACTTTTGCGACACGCCTATTTGGGGGGGGGGGAGGGTTGGGGGGAGGGATAGGTCTATTCTTTACCTTCCCTGAAAACAGTAGCCATGAACCTACACGAGGAGGTGCTATGTGATTAAGATTTGTTCAGATCCTTAGATAAAGATTCAAACGATAACAGTTTTACACCGGCGCAGGCGTCACGGCAGACGTGATTGCACGGACCAATGATAAATTATTTATACATATCCGCCGTCTCCCTAAGGGGAGAGAAGCCTATCTAAATGCTTATATCAGTATCAAGCACATGAATACTTCTGAATAGTTGTGTTGTTTTATTCTACAATAGCTGCTAATCTTCCTTTCATATGCTCGTAAAAAAAAGCAATTGCGACAGGTTTTATTTGATCATATTTTGTGAAATGTAGCATTACAACTGTTTTCTGTTATGGCATTTCTTCATTGGTTAATGTATATTAAAGGGTTTATGTGATAATTTTGACTGTGAAGAGAAGTAATGAAGATAAACATTTGTTTCCCAAAATAAAATAAGCACAATGTCAACAAACATTTAATGAACGATGTTAAAGACAAAAGTTGAAAGTAAGCGAGCAAGAGGAAAACAGCCATTTAAGTAGGATGGTACGATCAAGAGATAGAGGAAGAGCAGTCTCAGAAAATTTACAACCAGGACGACAAACAAGGTTTGTTGTGGATCCAGCCTACATTGCTAAGACCACACTTGATTGAACTGATTAAAAGGTAATTCCCCCGTCTGGGTTTATGGCCCTATTATATGGAAAACAAGAATAAACCCACTGCCTACCCAAAAGCATCTCGTAAGAGTCAACCAATTAGGGAGCTTCCTTCGAAGTCGGCGTATATATAAGCCTTAAAAGCAAGGAACCAACAGTCTGCACACAAATGTGTCAGAAACGGATCCACGCGCAACATTCAGGTTCTGGAACAGAACTGCAGTCCAGAAGTGGATGAACAACCATAATTTTCCACCAAAGTTTACAGCCGGTGAACGTAAAGAAGAAAGTAAAAGAAGATCAAAAAGTATTGAAGAAATTAAAAATAAATAAACTTTACACCTTGTTTTCAGAATTAGCAAGTTTGCCAACTTACAATATTGAAAAGAAGACAGTCCATCCATAGCATTGGTATGGTTAATCAAAACTGTGAGTAGCATCGTCATATGGCAGGCTCTTGGAGAATGTCGCTGTCACCATGGAAGGACCCAAAAAATATGTCGCTCGGTCCCCTGTCGACTTTCTCGCCTCGTAAACTTCCCTGGCCAGGGGTTTTTGATCTCCTGTACCCGCCGTCGTGTTGGCCAACCCTCGCTTTTCCTACCAATCTTTATGTTTCTACTTTCATTTTGCATGCCCTCGTTTTTGGCATTACTGGATTCATTGTCATTAAATAGCAAACCATTTCAGTTTTTTTTTTTTTTCGATGAATTTAATTATAGGCGTTTTCCCAATGGTTCCTATAAATTTTTTTTAATCACATCATTGATTCTACTATCACATCTAGCATGTAATGTAAGGGACTTTTCTTCACGCCTTCCGGCGTATTGGGCATTAGAACTAAACTTATAATTTCTAGACCAATCGGTACTTGATGAGTGATGTGGTCAGCATTACGCCGGCCGCCTTTACTTCCCAGCACTCGTAACCCGTACCCACTCATGGCTTGGTTGACCTAGGAGCTAATCCGGCCTGCATCTTCCCTCTAACAACATACAGGTGTCCTGACTGTTAGGCGGTCATTATTGAAAAAATAATGGCTTTGGAGCGAAAATTATATAGATAGGTTTTCAAAATACCATGAACCAAGAAGAAAAGAAATACTGACATTCTAAAAGATCTTACAGTCTCAATCGCCACAGCGGATTGGAAAGAATAATAACATAAAAAGGAAAAAAAAGAGCAGGAGCCAACCACCACGAAGATAGACAAAAGGATATAAGTGACTCCTGGGGTACAAAAATACACGAGACGAGAGTGTTAGCGTGTTTAGGAGTGTTTCTTTCACGCAGACCATGATGAGAAAAACGTTCTGCAAAAGGCCTGCTGCATAATGATGATGCAGTTATGGGTTATATTTGCTGCTGGGCATGTACTGTTTATTTCCTAAACTCGGCCTCTGTAAAATTCATACTTATAATTGTGTATTACCATTATTCAATGCATTTGATACTATTGTATTACTTGACTTCTCGTATGTTTATAACGACTCGTGTTTAGTGATGGAATATATCGCATTTAATACTGGTATAAGCTCTGTTATTTCATCTTCCTTGCCAAACATTTCCAATTTGTATCAATTTTGCCACGTATTGTTCCTTTTCCCTGAATCTGTAATGTCGTTCCAACTCATTTACTAACATTGCTCTAAGTATTTCTAAGTGTTCCTTTTCCACATGTGTGATCGGTGTCTCGTTTACCACATTAAGTTAGCAGCCATACACATGGTGAATTTGACATCCAAATCATTCGTGGGATCTCGTATCGTTCGGATAAGCGGGTCTTGTGATTAGTAACCAACCATTATCATCGCCGCTTGTTCTAGTGTTTTGAGTTGTTATATATTATTCCTACCTGTTAGTCTGTATGTTTCCACTGATTTCACTCTCATTGCGGTTTATAATAGAAGTGATGTTAACATAAGTTAGACTTTAGCTGATGTGATGAGGGTAAAAAAGGATTCTAACACAACACAAGCAATGGGAGGGAAAGGAAAAGATGCGTTTTCTTCTATATGTTCCTCTCCTTTTTCCCGTTTTTTTCTTTTGTTTACTTTCGTAAAATCACCACTTTTACTGTATTTTATTTTTGACAAACATAGTTGGTGTGTAATTTTTTTATTTTCTTTTTTAAACGATTCTTTTATTTTGTTCGATGATAACATATAGTTTATTAAACTGTTCGGTTGTATATATAAGCATCTATTCCTTCCCCACTCCCGGTTGCGCTTTTTAATCAAAGTTTTATGTTAGGGTTTTTCGTGGGAATCACTTTAAAAAAAATGACCTCGGCTTCAGAGTCGACCCAGCCATGAGTGGGTACCAGGTATAGTCCTGGGAAGTAAATGAGACCGCCTTGATGTTGACCCCATCATCCATCTACTGCCGATTGGTCAATATAAAATATAGTTCTAGCCCTATTTGTCTAATACGCCTAAATGCGTGGAGAAGGATCCTTTACGTTTTACTTTGATTTCCTCAGAATTATATACTGGAGAAAAGACAAATTAGCTAAAACGAAGTTCGGGGGAAATTACAAGAGCCGCATATCAATACGTTCTGGATCATTTGTTTTTAAAATGCATGTATTGATCAATGTTTGTTATTTCATATTTTTGTTTTCATTAATTTCTTTGTAACATTGATGTTAGCATCACAAATTGACTGTTAATTAAACATATACGCTACTCAATAATGTATTATATTTTCATCAAAATGTGACGTTACTCTACATAACACCACCCCCACACCCAGGTGCGCGCACACACACACACGCACGCACACACACACACACCCAACCAACTTAACGAGTAAGTATGTATGTCTATTTATGTTATTAGGTGTTATCGTAATATTGCCATAGACATACATTGAAAGATGATAACAATTTACATACCTCCTGTCAGTATGAATGATATCAGTTCCATCTGTTTCAAATTGTTGTTAAATTTTTTCCCCTATATTCGATATGGTAAGTTACAAAAAACACAGATGCTAAATTTATCTGAAATGTGTGTATGTATCTATATACTAGTGTGTGTGTATATATATACATTTATGTGTGTATGTGTGTGTATGTGTGTGTGTGCGTGTGTATGGTGCTTGTGTGCGTTCTCGCACATATTTCCTAAATCTCCCCCACCCGTCTCCCCAACCACCCCTAGACACTACCAGGTGCTCTATTCACAACTAGTATTGTCCCTGCGTCCAGTGTCACAAATGCCAACAATTTCCCTCGAGACTTCAATTTCTATTTTCAGTTCCAAAGGCGGGCTGACAAAAGTGCATCATATGGTACCATCAAATTCCTGCAAATTCCAAGAAAATAAATTTAAATAATGTGCCTGGCATCATACACACAGTATGCGATCTTCCTACCTACTTACCGTCTAGGGCAAACTCTTTTCAGGCTTATCTCTTTCAAACGCAGGAGAGTAAAGCTGAAGCCTCAGTTAGGCAAGAATAACAAAATCATAGCTTTACTTGGACGATATGGACCAAACATAAACCCCAGATATAAACAAGGAGGTTGTCCGACTAAGGGTTGTCCGTCTGCTTACTAAATAGAATGCAGGGTCTCCTCGACTAACGACGGAGTTCCGTTCCAAATATCATGCCTCAAGTCGAACTAGTCGTAGGTCGATGTTACATTTATTTATCAACACTACTTTTATTCAAACTTCGGTTCCAGATAGCCCAGCATACGCACTGATGTCAAACTCTGATGGCTAGACTCTGCAGACCTCTAGGCATTGTCATAACTGCGGAGACTGGGTCGCCCCAGTGGTACGTCGGTAGATGACTTGGTCGCCGGTAAAAACTGTGTTTGGCTCTTTTTCTATTGATCACATAACACTGCAGGAGTCCTTTTCAGGGCTACTTGGTAGCGTTAAATGCTAAGCCATTTTATAAAGTGCACATAACCAAGTCACAATTATATCCTTAAGCTCCCTCTTCAGAGATGCTGGTTGAAAGTGACGATTTTTTATGGGGTGGGGGGGGGGGGTGGGGTCTCAGCAAGGCACCTAAGAATTGTTATAAGTGTCGATGGTCGTAAGTCGCATAGGCTCAAGTCGAGGCGAAGGTGTATTCGAATACATACAAAATACGTTGTACATACAAGTTCTTCCCTCTCACACGTAATGTGCTTTTTTGGTTATGGGTGAGGATATTGCAGTGTTTTATTTTAACGATACACAATGTAAACACGATATTTGTTTTCAAAACCTGCATATGTATCTAAGAAGATTTTATCGAAAAGACTACACAAAATAGAACGAAATGGACATACGTAAGCTAACCATGAGTTTCGTACAAACGGCACAACAGGATACGATGATGATGATGGTGATGATAATTAAAATAATTATTATGATGATGACAGGAATGATGAGGATAATAACGATAGTGGTGATGATAATAAAAAGGACGAAGATGTTGATGATGATGTAAGTATGTTAGTATGCAAGCATAACTGTATCACAAGTAAATTTCCCTTTCAGGCACCCAGCCACCGCTTTGTTTTTATTATTGTTATTATTATTCTTCTTATTATTATTATCATTATTATTAGCGTTCTAGTCAGTCTTCATGTGATATGATTTCATACTATTATGATGATATGTGTATGCTGGTACTTTACCTGAAGACATACTACATACACTCGTTACGCTAATGTGCACAAAAATACTCTGTAGATAAGAAATACATATTCTGTGTCATAAATGAGTAGCTTTGCTCGTATGTACTTAACAAACTGTTAGCATTATTACAGTGTGTGTTGTAACATTACAAGATATGATCCAAGTCCTTGTGATTGTACAGTGTCATCATCGTACACATGTGTTTTTTCTGTGTCAACACGTAAAGATTGTAAAATCACCATGACTTAATAATAATTCGATCATTTTACAAATGTGTTGTGTTCTTTGATATCTGCTTGATTCACATGTGTGAGATTGTTGTGTGCTTTTGTTGTAGTTAATGGACTCACATGGCATGTTTCGAAAAACAGAGACTGAAAATCTGCGCGGAGAGTGGCTTGCAACGCTGAGTAAGACACAGATATCTGGCATATCATTGATTTTCTGCCCATAAATTTCTGGTGTGCATGGTAACAAGCAGATTGATAATATATTGACTGCTGTCGCTCATCTGGACGAGGACCTTTATTATAATAAAATCGACATGGTGAAGGTTTTCTGCCATTAAATGGTTAGTGCCAGGGTCCATACAGCGAAAGACTGTTTCAGCAGGGAGAGCAAAGGGACTAGATAGTTGTGAAATCGCAGGGGAAAAGTTAGGTGTACTTTCTAATCAGGTTGCATTTGTTAATATCAGGATGAGAACTTTTCGTTGGCTGCTGAAAAAGGTGACATAGGACGTGTCAGAATGCCCCGAATCCAGTCACGTCAGCTCGTGATTCATTCATTCATTCATTCATTCATTCATTCATTCATTCATTCATTCATTCATTCATTCATTTTGTTATAGTTTCCTATTTGTTTGGGTTTTTTTCCTCTTCGATTGTACATTTTTCATTTGGGTGTGTACATTTTAACGCCATAAAGAAAAGGCATGCCGGCTTGACAGACAACTGGAGAGAGACAACCCTTGCATGCAGTGCCACCACAGAAATTGATACTTCAATAAGCAAAAATGTTACGGGAGGCAAAGCTATCCGAAAACCTCAAGCTTGTGAATACTGACTTCTCACTGACTGGGGTGTCGGTGGCTTGGGGTCTGACTGGAATGAACAATATGAGATTAATAATACAGTGCAGACTTGATAGGGAGATCTCACAGGGAACCTAAGAAACATCCATGGTGGTTATAGGGAACCCGGAAAATATGTCAGTTGTCCTTGGGGTGGGGATTATGCAGACCATTATGTGGAGGGTAGAGGTGTTGCGGTGTTTGTTGTGTTTTCATAGTAAGGGAAAAGAGCAAGGTATTATACACATTGTCTTTCTCCACCAGCATAAATAACATCAATCATCAATAATAAATTTCTCTAACCTTTCATAATATTGTTTTATACATATACAATTATTTGTACTATCATATGAAACTTGACATGATTTAGTGGACATACACTAGCATGCGGATTGGACAGTCGTGAGTTCGAGTCCTAAGTGACCCAGGTCGACTTCGCCTTGAATGGACACCAGGTATAGTCCTTGGGAGTAAAGGCAGCTGGTGTGATGTTGACCATTTCAATGCACAGGATAATAAAACCCAGACCTGCCCCATATGCCCATACAGCTGACGACACGACAAAGGGTCCCTCCCGGTTACTCACATGTTATGTTTCATAATATAATAAAGATAAGCAATGTAGGGTATACACAACTGATGATACCGCATGGCACAGGATGATGGTTTATACTATAAGATCCTTACAAAGGGAAACCAAATGAATATTCTCAGAAAAGATGACAAGATGATAGAGGGTTCACTAATGAATTGTTCTAACCGTGAATAGTAACCGAAGAAACGACATAATGTGTAGGGACTAGTAAGTGGTTACCATAGTCCAACGGGCAAGTATCAAGGTTGACGAAGTCACCGAATACATAAAAAATCAAAGAATGGTAGGATTCCGATAAAATATTTCAGGATACAGATAGGGTTTATATGGGATTTTAGCTACTCCCTACCATTATAAATCTCACCTGAATTCGTAGTATTATTATATCTATTTAGCTAAGCCGACGGAAAGGCTGGGACGGTCGTTTTGTGTAGCAACGAATCACTAGGTCTAGGGTTTTGTCCCTTAGCAGTAACTAAGAAAAAGCGTCATTATTTATGTGCTTCTTAACGCCGTCGTACATTTACAATTATTCCCGCATCTACATTTAATTAATTGTTTTAACTTACAAGATGCAATAAACTCTTGCCGGACTGAAATATTCCGTTGGTTTGTCACAGACATCTTCATGTATGTCCTAGAAGTTTAGAGTTTATCAATGAAATACTATCTCACAATAAAGTTTAACTCTTTTCCCTTCACTGCTGGATGCACGAACCAGCTCCTTGAAAGGATACTCTGGCACTAGGTATGTCACTGGAAGCATTCATCAAGCGGTGAACACAGGATTGGTGATGGTGTAGCACCCATGTTAGTGTCTTCTGACCTGATGGTGGTAAAGAAGAGCTGGTGGCTTTCAAGCTGGTGGCTTTCAAGCTGGTGGCTTTATGGACCGTTGATTAACTGCCTGGCTTCCAAGGAGATATCATCCTGTGACAAGAAGGAATCCAGAATTAGCAGTTATCTCACAATTCATATGCTTACCTCATGTTATCACTATCCACACTTAATATTTAATCAGAGGACAGCTCTCATGATAATGAGACTGTATTAGCCTCTATGCACTAGTGTCAGTCAGTCAGTAGAAGAGGTATGAGACAAGTTCCACAATGGAGACAGACATAAGTCTCTCAGGTAGAGAACACCATATCTCCACATCCATATCTGCATCTGTAGTTACAGACTACTACTCACACAAATATGTATATTATATTCCCCACAGGTAGACTCTAGCCTTCCAGGTTCCCCTAGTGTTTGTATCTGAGTTAACCTATAAATATCCCATGACGTCACTTTGCTTGTCCCCAGCTGCTTAGTGAAACTGTGTGCTGACCCAATTATTCTGCCGGTGACTAGATCGGCATCCATTTTCACAACTAGTTAGTTATGGAAAGAGTGGACTGCTAGATTAAATCATTGATACTAGTGTTGGTGTTGGTAGTGCACATACTCTCAGCTTGAAAAGGGGAAGGCTTGATTTAGGTGGCCGTGATCATTTTGACCCCAAAAAAAGTCTAGCTCTGTAATGTCTCATAGCCGAGTCATCACTCTCCTCAGCAGCGGGGTATATATATATATATATGTATATATATATATATATATATATATATATATATATAATATATATATATATATATATATATATATATATATATATATATACCCCGCTGCTGAGGAGAGAGATGACTCGGCTATGAGACATTACAGAGCTAGACTTTATATATATATATATATATATATATATATATATATATATATATATATATATATATATATATATATATATATATACATACATATACAGGGTACTCGTAAACTCTAATAGACTTACCCAAGCTTTAGGAAATGTCCTCGACGCAAAAGCCGCAGTTTCAGCGTACAAAATTGAGAGTCACAGTTCTAAACGTCAGTTTTTCTTGAATGTCGGGCAGAGAATGCGAGGGAAAATAGTAGTGTCCCTCTTACAGAAGTAGTGCGCCGATTCCTACGCCGAGGTCGGGAATCGTCCCATCGGATAAAAAGTAATAACACAAAGAACTCTAACTTTCAACTGTAAGTTTGAAAATGCAAACATTTCAAGAGATTCAGAACATATTGAAATATGTATTCCGTCATGCGAAGGTGTAAAAAGACATGAGTGACTATATACCCTCCGGACGGGTCGATATTTGAATGTGACTTCGCCACTAGGGGCAATAGGGTCACGAATAGTTCAATGTCTAGGGGTGGTTAAGGCCATTCCATGACAGACAGAATAGGAGTCGTGATAGTAAACAGTTTTAAAATGCACACTTCTGAAAAGAGCAGAACACTTGTGGGTATGTTCGATGTGTAATAAAGTTCTATAACGAACAATAAACACTGAGATGAGTAACGTTGTACCGTTTTGTCAAGCGTGTCACTGAATGTAAATGATTTCGACAAGATGTTTGTCAGCTTAGTTTGTGCCTAGCTTCTGAGTGTTCCCCACTATACATACAGGGCAGTAATAGTGTGGCACTCCGTGTTTGGTATCCAGCCTGACATGTCCGATTGTGTAAAGTCCAAACCTCATCCTCTACTTCTTCGTCTTCTTTGTTTACCCGCCGAAAGCCCTGGAAGAAAGTCCTAGCTGTTCGTCCATACTGACTTTTGTGTGCTATTCCGTTTTGCTGGCTTATTTGTTGGCAGTTGGTTGTTCCTTGCCGCTCGAGCAGATGCACTCTGGCTTCGAAGGAAGTCCCCATTTAGTCTACTCATACTACATGCTTGCTGGGAAGGCAGTGGGTCTATTATTGTCTTCCATACAATGGGGCACAAGAACCCACACGGTGACTATTCCAAATCAAAAGTTGCGTTGCACTCGGCCTAGTTCCTGATAATACTGGACGTGGCATAGATCCCTTTATCACTTAACTCGGCATAGATATTGAGTTGAGTTGAGTTGAGAATTGACATCACAGCACTCGAGACATTCCCATAAGCGCTCAGTTCCTATCCTCAGCAGCCAGCGCAGAGTTCCAATACTAATTGTGCCAGTCGTAGCCTAGTTGTATGTGCATTGATTTTGGTATCACTGAACTCGGCATATTTCTTGATATTACTGTACTCGAAAACTGAAATGAGAGTCATTGAAGCCCAGTAGTCAGACGTGTGTCTGCAAGCCCTTACATCTTGGATTTAAATACCGATTCCCGTCTGTGGGTCCCAGGGACCCATCTAGATAGAAAAAATTGACCCACTGCCCTCTTGCAAGCATGTCGTAAAAGGTGATTAATTAAGAGTGTTTCCTTCGAAGTCGGAGTGAATATGCCGGAGAGGCGAGAACTAACAATATGCATATAAATATGCCAGATCTGTAAGAGCGATATGCATGAAAAAATCAAAGTCCATAAGTCGGTGAAAAAACAGATCTTTCCACAAGTGAATAAAGCCGATGTTCGCTAATTAAGGGAGGAATGAAGGAGGGAATCTTTACATGAGGGATTTCTGAAATTGACTTCGGCTCGTAGGTCAACCCAGCTTGACAGGAGATCCAGAAAATGACATTTAAAGTGAAGTCAACTATTACGAAACTGACCACGTGTCTATAAAACTTTGTCTTCCATCACACAGCAGAGGCAGCTTTTATAGAACCCATAATTTTAAACGTTTTTTCTCCAAACAGTATCGAGTTAACTGAACCAGGAAGGCTAAACCGGTCAACAAATACCTGCAGAAGTTGGATGTGTCGGTCGATAGCAAAAATATCGCAGCCGTGCTGTAAAAGGACCCAATGCAATTAAGAAAAAGAAGTGATGGTGGTAGTAAATGAGAGGATGTTGACCAATAACAAGAAAAAATATACTGAGACAAAATAAAACAGTCAAAAAAAAAAAAAAAAAAACAATTAAAACAAAACTTAACAGCAGCACCTCTATGGAGTTCGTGTCTTATTCTTGTCTCTACTCCTGGCGTTAATGGACAGAAGCAATGGTGGTATCAAAGAAACAAATGATTCCTGAGTGTGCAATAAAAGTCAATGGTGTTATTTTAGGGCAAGTACAGAAATTTAAGTATCTAGGCACATGGATAACATCAGATGGAAGATGCATAACTGAAATAGGAAACAGAATTGGACAGGCAAAAACTGCATTTTATAAAATGAAAAACATCTTGTGCAATATATCCTTGTCATTGAGAGTTAGAAAAAGAATTCTTGCTTGCTACATACATCCAGTTTTAACATATGGATGTGAATCCTGGACAATCGGTAGGCAGGCCAAACAATTTTTAGAGGCCTCAGAGATGTGGTTTTACAGAAGAATGCTTAGAATACCTTGGACAGCCAAAAAGAGCAACCAAGAGGTTTTAAAAGAGGCGGGAGCCCGAAGATAACTTATCACAGACATCAGAAGGAGACAGTCATAATTTTTCGGCCATGTTATGAGAAGAGGGAAAATAGAACATGTTGTGACCACAGGAAAGATCTGTGGAAGGAGGGATAGAAGAAGACAACGAGAGAAGATGCTTGACAATCTTGTTGCATGGCAGGGAGGTGTGTCGGCACCCGCAATGATACACGCTGCAGGAGATCGCAGATTATGGAGAGGCATGATCGCCCACGCTAGTCGGCAAGGCCTCTGATGATGATGATGACTCCTGGCGTTGGATAGGACACATATTGAGAAAAGCGGAGAACAATATAACAAGAATTCCTTTGCATTGGAACCCTCAGGGGCATAGGAATAAAGGAAGCCCAAAAACACATGAAGAAGGGAGCTGCAGAATGAAGTTAGAAAGATGGAGAGGACATGGGGAGAGCTGCATGCAATAGCAAAGGATAGAACGACTTGGTGTGAGTTGGTTGAGGGCCTATGCTCCATTAGGGGCTAGAAAGACAGAAGAAGACTCCGACTCCTTGAATGCCTCGCGGAATGAGGGTTTGAAAATAATGTGCCTGGTCCAGCAAAACCGACTATGGCTTACTTAGTGCTTGTTGAAAGTGAGATCTCATGAACCGATTAATGAAAGGGATATAACTGTTGTCAGAGCAAACTGTTCAGAGATACGCTACAATTACAGTTCCTTGTCCTGAACATTTCCTACGATTGCTGGCCTGGTTCAAGTTGTTCTACAACGGCGGTAACAGAAATCACTTGTTCTATATTCAATAGCACTATCTAAACAACTTGTGACTGATCTACTAGCAGGGGCGCCGACACGACAAAGGCATAAGGAGGGAAAGTATTGGGGAGGGGGAGAAGCACCAGCATTATGGGCCCCTGGGCATATCAGTGTGCTGGGGCCCCTACGATAACCATTAACAGGAATAAAGTATAAACTATCGATAATATTGAACGTATTTGTTTTATTGGCACTTTAGGAAGACTGGTTGTGGGAGGGAAGGATGCTATAATTTAGGTTTTCATATTATAGATTTATTTTTAACGTCATAAATATAAATATAAATATATATATATATATATATATATATATATATATATATATATATATATATATATATATATATATATAAATTCAAAAACTTGTATTGCAAGTCACTTAAAAAATACAGACTGGCAATAGGTCTCCTGCTCGTGTGGATCCCAGTAGGCCATTCCGTTAACACGGCCTTGTGATCGCTCTTAGACCCAAGGGGCGTAAAATTTTCTTAACTGTGTAGTTTTACACACACACACACACACACACACACACACACACACACACACATACTATCACGCATGCGTGCACGCACATACACACACACACACACACTCACACACAACACACATAACCTAGTGCCATGGTTTTCTGTATCTCTCTTGCGCTTCTCGGGTAACTTGGGTGATGGATTTGTATATCTTTCTGCAGGTTTCAGCTACATCATTTATTTATCACTTTCTTGGTCTTCCCTCTCCTTTCTTCAAGATGTTCTGTTGCAAAAAGTATCATATGCAGTTCGGTTTAGCTGCATTATCACTAGAAGGCCCTAATAAAGATATTAGGGGCTTTTGAGTCGAAATGCTATAGAAAGATGCTCAGAATATCATGGAAAAAGAAGAGGAGAAATACAAACATTGTTAAAGACTGAAGATTCAGGAAGATTGGCAAATAAACAGCCTCTTGTCTAAGAAGCTGAAATATTTTGGTCCTATGAAGCGCCACTGCGGATTGAAAAAAAATAACAGCAGAAAGCATGGTACCAGGATGTAGGGCTAGGGACCACTCAACACAAAGATAGGCACCAGATTTAAGTGACTCCTTGAATATGAAAGTATATGAGACGGGAAAGTTGGCGAGAGGCCGAGTTTCTTTCAGGCAGACCACGATGAGAGCGACGTTCTGCAAAGGACCTGCTACATGATGATGATAAGTGTCCTATGTATTCACTGTCCCTGTTTGGCACTGATAGCACAAAGTAGAGGCGAAGATGCTATTAATAATTTGCTGTTGTGCTGAAAGGGAGACATGTGGCTGTTGCAAGGAGCTTTTCTGTTGTAATACCATCTATTCCCACTGCGTTGTTCTTGTTTACTTTGAGGACATTTCCAACTTCAGATTCCAGTATCTTTGGTTAACGGTCTTTTGCCATTTTTTTTTTTTGGTATGGTACAGTATCTGGTGCTCAATAGTTTAACAGCTCACTGGAGTATTATTTCCATCTGCTTTTCATATCTTGTTGGCTGTTGGTTTCTCACTCTTGTTATTAATAGAAGTCTATAGGTTAGTTGTTGCTTCTTTCATTCTTACTGCTCTTACACATATGTAAAACGTTTTGGGTGACTCAGTGCATAGTTTCGCAACTTGTTCTCCATAGCATTGATTCTAATTTTGCCGCTTTTACTTTCCTAATGGTGTCTCTTCTCTCTTTTCTATAGCTGATGTTGTCTTCATCTAATTTTGTCTTCTGTCATTTGATTTTTTAAAAACTTTTTTTTCCTATTTTGGAAACAAATGTTTACATCTTCATTCCACAACGCTGTATTTTTTCTATGTGTGCCCAGCTTTTTGAGGCCGCAGTTCTTTTTCACTGTGCTCGGGATGCAGGTGTTTAAAGTCAGTCATCGTCTTCAGAATTGCTTGCTTCTGTGATGAAGTTGAAGGATTTTCTCACTGGTCTATTTCCTCCGCAACGTCTTTATCTTTTAGTTTCACAGTGTTTATGGTAGGAATCTATTAGTGCATTTGGGATGGTCCTGTAATTCCTTATTCTCCATCTCCATGCCCTGCCTCCCTTGGTCAACATAAAATCAGTCTGTGGTGCTTGACTCAAGTTGTTCCATCTAAACCATGTTAGTATCTGACTTCTTCGATGTTGATAAAAGGTGTTTCTGATAATCAAGCCATGCTCTGCACAAGAAAAAGGTTATGGTCGTAAATATGGGAAAATCAAGCACAAGAGAGAGAGAGAGAGAGAGAGAGAGAGAGAGAGAGAGAGAGAGAGAGAGAGAGAGAGAGAGAGAGAGAGAGAGAGAGAGAGAATATCAACTACATAGTGACTCAGAGTATCTAATACGCCATTGCGCTAAATATTTTACCTCGACAAAACAAGAAAATATTGTCCAGGGACCTAACTGTTATTCATATAAACTACAAACCAGACCACCGACAGTTGTCGCTTTAGATGCGAACCTATTACCACCCAGAAACCCGATAGATGTCGCTGTAGGTATGAACTTATTATCACCCAGACACCCGACAGATGTCGCTGTAGGTGTGAACCTATTACAAGCCAAAGTGCTGCAATCTTAATTGGGCAGATTTTTTTTCGCTAGACAGGATGTCTGCCAAAACAAAAGGCGATGGAATTCGACACCTGAGCCACTTTCACCGTAAATCATTACCATTGCATTTTGATTTTGTTCCCCTTAAAAAAATATTTTGGGGCTAGATTCCTGAGAGAAGGTTTATATGGCGGCTATACGTGAGCGGGCGTTTGGGGTGGGGGAACAACGAGAGCTGAGCGGATTTGAGAAGAAGAAATACTGACAGACAAAGGTTGATATCTGTAAGCTGCATAGGAAGAGAGAGATGGCAGATTCGTGTGAAGCAAGGAACTTTGACAGAACAGATATCTGCGAAAAACAGAGAGTGTAGATTACTAATGAGTACACAGTAGACATATTTCCATAGAAAACACAGAGGGCAAATTACTGCAGAATGCATTGAACAAACAGACACTAGGCAGGCAGGCAGGCAGACTGCGAGCAGGTGAAATAGAACATACACTTGAATTTCCAAAACATGCGGCCCGCGGTAATTATTAGTGCAATTTTCCCACTAACTATGATTATGTACTGCCCTGTGTTCTGTTAAATAGGTTTCCGTGGTGTTTATTTACCATATTCAACGCTTTCAAAATAAAAGTAAAATTCAAACTTCATGGGAAATTACAGATTGCTATGCACACGTAATCGTAATGGTTATATCCCTTACATTTCTAAAAAAAAAAAAAAACTCCTCACCAATGCAGGACGAATTGTTCGTTACTTTGAAGCCCCACCCTAACTGTTGCCGAGGGCCCTAATATAACCCAACCTATGGGTTGAACGGAGTTTCTGGTATCTCTCCACGGGTTATCCTGATCCGAAAGGCAGCACTTTGTGTCACGGGGTGTTTATCACAGCACTTTGTGTCACGGGGTGTTTATCACAGCACTTTGTGTCACGGGGTGTTTATCACAGCACTTTGTTTCCTGGGGTGTTTATCGCGGCACTTTGTGTCCCGGGGTGTTTATCGCGGCACTTTGTGTCACGGGGTGTTTATCGCGGCACTTTGTGTCCTGGGGTGTTTATCACAGCACTTTGTGTCCCGGGGTGTTTATCACGGCACTTTGTGTCCCGGGGTGTTTATTGCGGCACTTTGTGTCCCGGGGTGTTTATCGCGGCACTTTGTGTCCCGGGGTGTTTATTGCGGCACTTTGTGTCTGGGAGTGTTTATCACAGCACTTTGTGTCCCAGGGTGTTTATCGCGGCACTTTGTGCCCCGGGGTGTTTATCACGGCACTTTGTGTCCCGAGGTGTTTATCGCAGCACTTTGTGTCCCGGGGTGTTAATCACAGCACTTTGTGTCCCGGGGTGTTTATCGCGGCACTTTGTGTCCCAGGGTGTTTATCGCAGCACTTTGTGTCCCGGAGTGTTTATCACAGCACTTTGTGTCCCGGGGTGTTTATCGCGGCACTTTGTGTCTCGGGTGTTTATCGATCGGTGTGATGTTCTAGTGGGGTTGAACATCAATTAATCTTTTTCTCCTTGATTGTGTCATTTGCTGGAAACGACGCTTTCAATGCTAGTGAAGAACTTGGCTTGTAGTGCTAGATCTATTTCATAGACAAATCATTGCTAATGGAATGTTGTGTCGATAAGATTTACTTCCATTGATACACTATAAATTGCGCAGTATAAACCGAGTTTTTAGTGTAATCTAATCTGTGGAAAACTAGAGATCGATCTATATGGCGGCTGTAAAAATAAAAGCCCTGTGTATAGACCCAACTCACAGTGTTCAACCAACAGTCTGGAGGTCGACAAGTAGACCAGGTCGACTTACACACAAGGCTGATGTGTGCATCGAAATGTATATTAGAGTAAAGTGGTGCTCATTTGCGGTTAGGCTGATCAAGGAGTTTGTGTACAAGGCGAATTTCCGAGAATTTCGGGGACATAGTATTTTTACGAATTCGTCAGGGATAAGAAACTCCCTCTTCTCTCACACACCCCCCCCCCCCCCCCACCCCTTCCAATCTGAATTCTGGGATATTAGATGTGTCTAGCTTTTCTGACGAGAAGAAACATAAGAAGGAACTGCTCTGATAAAAATATATGGTCGCTCCCGTTCATTTGACATCCCGGCAATGCTATTTCGAACTTGGCCAGACTTCGTCAACGTTACGACATACGAGTATTCCAGTATATTTGCATGTAGCGTGTGTAATGTAATGTTGCTACTACTGTTACTGCTACTGCTTCTGCTGCTACAAGTACTTTGCAACATTATTTTTACATCGTGGTGATGTATTCTTGCACATCCGCACTCATTAACTTATTCGCAACGTAAAGGGTTTCGCTCGAGGTCGCTACTTCCCCAACTAGACAAAGTGGCATCTGGCGATGCATCCGAAAGTTCCCAAATTACTTTGACTGACTGACTGACTTTCTACCCCACCAGGACATCACACAAGTGATAAACACCCGATGACACAATGTGCCACCATGTGGGTGAGGATCACCGTGGAGATGTCCCAGAAACCGCGTTCAGCCTTTAGGCCATATTTATGGCCAGGCTATATTGCGGTCCCTGGCAAAAGCCAGAGCAGGGCTTCAAATAACGACAAATGTTATCCTAAAAAGGTCGAGAAGGTATTAATGTAATGTTGATACATTAAGGCATACTTGAAGATTCAGTGCCAAACTACTGTATCTAATGTCGGAGAACTAAATACATTGATGACTAAAATTTTAATTTAAAAATCAAAAGTGCTGCTTTTAGAGTACAAACATGCATACGTCCCTTAGTAAGAAGGACAATCAACGCGTGCATGCACACAATTTCATACAGATAGTCCGTCAGTTAGTTACTACTATTCTGCAACTATTGCCACTTTTGTTGTTGCCTGCTGTTTTACCACAATGTCTGCCACGTCTGCTACAGCTATTATAATTACTATTTTTACTTCAACTCTTTGTGCTTCAACTACCATTATGTCCGCCATTTTTGCTGCTGCTGTTGCTAATACTACAGTTACTACTACTACAATTACTTCTGTCGCTGTTTTTGTTGCTACTACTGTTACTGATACTGCTTCTGCTGCTACAAGTACTTTGCAACATTATTTTTACACCGTGGTGTTGTATTCTCTGCCTGTTCAGACCCCAGCACACTGAATTGGCCTCGAAGAAAAGATTAAAAGGACGATTACTATTCACGACTGTCTGCACGAAAAATTCATAATTTCACCGTTTTCGACATTCTTTGTGAGACCATTACATCCGCTACTTGTACAAGCCAGCGAAATGTTTCATTGACCCCCACCACCAGTTGTGTTCATTTGTCAAACATTCACCGGCTGCCTACATAAAACATCCAAGATCTGGCCACTGGCACTAGATGGACCTTACTCTCACAAGGAGGCAACAGTTAAACTATGAACACTAACTCACAGCTACCACAGTGCTGACTGTGATACTGACCACTCCCTGGTTGCTACAAGAGTTCGGATGAAACAAAAAGAATTTTCACTTCAAAAAACTAATATATCCCGAGGTTAAATATTTCCAAAACGAAGGACCCAGTAAAATGTTTTAAGTTCCAACAACAACTCAAGATGCTTTCACTGACATCCAGGATAACTCAACAGCAAGCTTAACATAGGATGCAGTTATTGAGACTGTCTTCAAAACAGCTGCAGCAGTCTATGTGATTTGAAAACAGAAGTAAGGACCGGTTTGAAGCAAACAGTTACACGCCAACTCTTAAAGCTCACATTTTCCTTGGTGGCAAGTTTGACACATATTTGAAGCATTTTTTTTTTTCAGGATTCATCGAGTGTACGTGGAAATTTGCGGGTTAAAAGATATGGACTGCACGATTGCTTTCATAAAGGCAACCGGCCTCCTGATATAAGTTTTCTGACAGAAGGATCGGAGAAGAAGAAAAAGACAAGAAAAGCTGCTGCCCCCCCCCCCCCCTCAAATCCCACCTTTCTCTGTCTGTAGTGGGCTACTGCATGATATCACGTAATTGTCGCGCGCCCACGTGGGTAAATACACTGATATAGTGAGGGTGTGGGTTTGAACCTTAACAATGCCCACCCACGTGAGAAACTGGACTATTATCTAAGCTATGTTGATCCTAGACAGTCCTGGATAGCCAAGAAAACAGCGAGTGGCTCGTTCCATGAAATGACAGTTGCTGTACTTGTATCCACAGGAGTAGGAGAAGGGATAGATAGATATCAGGATACACCCACTGTGATATTATCTCGATACACAGTTAACCCCTCCGACTGTTCTCCTCTCCTGGCATTACTTAAAAGCCCCCATCAAGTGATTTAAATATTTGTTAGCTGAAGTAAACTAATATGCACAAAGACACTTGAACCTAAGTACACAATTTAATCAACTATGTTTTAACAACTTCAACCATGATTTATTTGAATAAATCGAAATTAAAATGAACTTGTTTAAGCTAGTAGAGTTGAAATGATGTGAATGATGAAATCATAAAGGTATTGGAAAGTAACAACCTTTGGACAGTTCTCGGCTTGAGACCCTGCCTATCTTTTCCAGTTTGTCGTCCTCACTGCTTTCTGCAGGTCGTTACACTCGACAGTCGGCAAATAATGGATGCCTACTAGTCCCTGCCCAATGTGGGAACTGGAGAATGAAGAAACAAGCGCATATTTGTAGTATCTGCTCTAGATGTATACTAAGCATGTATATTATACTAACATCAAGCATGTTTATTTAAATAAAACATTCCATCTCTCCCTCATGCTCACATTCACTCCTGTCCAATTTGGAAGGGCTTATGTCTCACATTCCAACTGTTACATCTTCTGCCTTCCTCTACACGTCCTGTAATGATAGTCAAGTCTTCTACGTCAGGTGCCATCTCTCGTACAGACTCAAAATGACAATCAGTCAGACAGAACCAGTTCTGGAATCTATGCTTGGAACAATCGACGCGCCCAGAATGCTAACAGTAGTTCTGGGGCGAATCAAATAACAAATCTCGTGGATTTACTCTCCGGGATCAATCTCCGCGTTAGCCTCCCGAGAGTTAAACACATTTCAGTGTGTTAGCTGTATGTAATACAGATTCACATTAACCACACGTGAAAAGATTGCCAAAGTTATCTTCACGCTTGTGATTTCAAAAACATGATAGTTCATTAAATTTCAATGGCAACAACAACATTTAGGTTTTACAACATTGAAACATATGTGCACGAAAAACATTCATGACACTATCAAATAGGATATAAAGCAATGTGACAGTGCCCTACGAGAATGAAGAAATGTCCGCCTAGGAGTATTACAAAGTGATGAAGACACACACTTGAGTAAAAAGACAGTTAGATCTCTATCATAAAATATAGATTTGAACCTAATTTCGATCTTACCTGGAAAATGATACCACGATGCCAAAAGTTCTGTCTCAAGCTTAGGTTAAGCCCAACAGATGGCATGTGCTGGACAGCGTCTCATTTACCAGACCTAGAGTTCACCCCTTTATAACTTTTATCAAGCTCCTCCTACATTACGCCTAAAATCATTCTCATTCAAGGATATCACAGCTCCTCCCTGTGGGTAAGTTTATTCGCTGTCAGTCAGTGACTGTACAACAATTGTTTGAATTCCCACGCTAGGATCTCCTGGTCAATTCATCTGACCAGAGCAAATAAGACAAGTCACACCTCCGGTCTACTTCACCTGTCATCACAATAAAATCCGACTTTGTCAATTCTTCTGCCAACACTTTCCGCTCACTGTGTCAATAGTGACCGTCGGACCTGCCGTCGAGTTAGGTAACCTCAGGGGGAATTAAACACAATTAGCCGGAGTTAGCTGCTCCTAAAAGTCTGGCTAGGAGATAAAATATCTGACACCAACAGATGGTGTGCAAATCTCCAGTCAGTAAGTCTGCTTGGTCAGTCTTATCTCTGTACCTTAACACTTAACATCTGGGAAAAAGTTGTAGTGTTTGATATGACCAACGGTCCAGGAGAATTAAAGGTGTGATGTGGTCATCCTATTTAGATTAAGGATGTATCCAAATCCCAATTTGTCTGTATACTTCAAAATACACACAAATAAAAGTAGGTTGAGGAAAGATATTCTGAAGTCACCGCGCGTATTGTCACACACGGACGTGGTGAAGGCTCAGGGATCAAGTGAACAGTGCAACAGACCAGACAGCGCCTTCATTCACGGAGAGAACAATTATGTCGGCGGTGAACAAACACTTTGGACCACTCTATTCCCGCAATTTTCAACAGGTTCCAGCTGGCACCATTTGTGTGCAATTCGGGTCAAAATGGACGCTTGGCACGTTCACTGTTTTGAGTCGTGGCAAAGTTTTTGCTTCTGCATTTTTTTGCTACATTTGTAGACTGAAAGGATATAGTTTCGTCGCTCAGATACTGAGCTTAGCGCATAGTGCGACCATGTGAGCTGCGGATTTAATTAGGAATGTTTTTCGACTGTGACCAACGTGGTGTTGTGAATTGTAGATTCAGAAAATGGCGCGTGGCCTGTCGTCGCAACACTACTGGTGCCCTTATGTGATTAAAATTGATCGTGTGTGCAACTGATGATTTGTAGGTTACCTCTGCTACCGTCGATGATGAGCTGCATTTCTAATGTCGGACTGTTTGTGTTAGCAGTTCTGATGGCTACCGTATACCGTATGCTTTAAATGCGTGTGTATGCTAGTGCACATGCTGAGACAGCAGTCTATCAATCTTTCCACAAAGGACTGTAATGAATATTCTGTGTTTTTTCGTTGGCACAGGAGCGGAGCAACTAAGGGGTGACCCGTTTGTAATGAAGCTGAAACTAACATTAACATTAACCATCTGTGTGGGAACTTTTCGTTGGTTTCTGAGGAAGGGAAACACGGACGTATGTGGGTTTTTTTTAAAGGGGGATGGTATATAAGTCATTCACAACGTCTTGTTAGAGATGACACCAAAAAAAAAAAAAAAAAAATTAAGACTTCTCAGTGTCATCATAACGGGTAAATTTATTTGTCGTGTCATTGTATGTATAACAGGAGTGTCGAAGTGTGGGAACTTTTTCACCTTGAGGGCACCCAAAACTATAGGAGGGCTAAGCAAACAGCCCACTCCCACGCCCCTTCAACCATGGACATAATGTCATGATTTATATTAAACGTATCATTTATTTGAAATATCATATAATATTTATTTCCTATTTAGTACATTATATACTATTAAGCACTTAAACTAGGATTAGACATCTTATCTCACCCCGATTGTGAAAAAGCATAAAGCCGAAGGATTTTAACCCCCCCCCCCCCTTTCCCCAATGTAATTGCTCATAGCTACGGTCATAAAACGATGTTTAGAAATGCGGTAACCTACTTCACTGCACTGGATTTGTACTGTAAACAATTGGGTGTCTGTCCATACAAACGTTGGTCCTTACCCCGTGCAGGACTGCAGGCTACACCTGGCTGGTGTCGTCGCTGCTTGTGCCCTAGTTATAAATTATTTGGAGGTTGATGGGGTATCTGGGTCCTGCCTGGTTGGTCTGCCGTTCAGACTTAGACGTTCAAATCTCAGGAAGGTATGGTCAATCTCTTAGAAGTAGCCTTGAGGGAACACACACACACTATCTATTTGTCTCCATCTCTCTCTCTCTCTCTCTCTCTCTCTCTCTCTCTCTCTCTCTCTCTCTCTCTCTCTCTCTCTCTTTCTTGTTGTACCCCACCAGGACATCACACAAGCGATAAACACCCGTGACACAAAGTACCCCCATGCGGATAGGGATCACCCATTGAGAGGTCACAGAAACCCCTTTCAGCCGTTAGGCCATATTTATGGCCCGGCTATATTCAGGGCTTCCGTCAAATCCAGGGTGTGGCTTCAAATAACGAGTAAATGCATCCCACATGGGGACGACTCGTATAATGAAGGGAACATTCTGATCGATCGATAACACAGCCGTTGGTAACCCGCCGAGAAAGCACCGAAGCGCCAGTCTGGACCTCTATGGATATCCAAAAGACGTTTAGGCTACTCGTAAACTAAAAAAAAAAAAACGCAAGTAAACGCACAACGTTCAGAGTGTGAGGCAACAAGTTTTAACCATTTCACCACCCCTTATCAAGGAAAGGTCAACGAAGTTACATTTGCATCCTCAGATTCAATACTGCTGTTTTTTTTTTTTTTTTTTTAAAGCAACTATACGTTTTGAAGTTTGCCAAAATTGCACGGTCGGCTAACGGTACCACTGTCGAAACAAACGCAAAACGGTCTGCTGCCAAAGACGCCTACAGCTGGAATTGAACCCGGCATTAAATAACGCGATCGCACCGCCTAAGCGACAGACGCGCACAAATAACACAACTAGTGGATATTATGGGTCCACGGGTCACGTTCATTCGTACAAATGCCCACAAAATGCGCATATACGGCCATAAACGGAGTACAGTTATTTATCAAACTATGTGACTCACGTGTGAAGAAAACGGACATTGCATATTCTGGTCAGGCACTGGGAAATTATTTTTGCTGCGAAATATCGGATATTCTAATTTTGTCGTTCATAGCAGCATCGTCGATCGGGTGTCAAGGACTCGTGTGTGCAGTCAGGCAGTGTTATGAATATGAATCAAATCAATTTCCATTATTTTGTTGTTAGCTAGTTTATTATTAATAAATTATCCCCCGTGTGGGTTCCGGGGCCCTGTTATAGGGAAAACAAGAATAGACCCAGAAAGTTCTGGTTGTTCGTCCATTTCTGGACTGCAGTTCTGTTCCAGAACCTGAGTGTTGCGTGTGCATCCTTTTGACAGATCTGACACATTTGTGTGCAGACTGTTGGTTCCTTGCCTCTCAGATGCACTCCGACTTCGAAGGAACCTCCCAATTAGTCGACTCTTACGACATGCTTTTGGGTAGGCAATATGGTCTATTCTTGTTTTCCCTATAACAGGGCCCCGGGACCCACACGGGGGACGATGAGGCTTTGAACTCAGAACCTGTGGGTCAACAGACTAGAACATAGCCACTTCTAGACATTATAGTGAATTTAAAATGTCGTGCCCTCACACAAATGATAAATATCTTGAAAACCTCTAAACTGATCAAAGCGGATTTTTGCGCTGGTCTTAGATTGTCAATGTCCTTATTATGGTTGATTTATTTAAGATTGCGCAGGTACTGCTGTTTTCTCACTTTGATCTTTGCTAGATTCATAATTTATGTATCCTTTAAAATTACCATATACAGGAATTGAAGAATGTTTGGAAATCAGTTCCCATAGGCAGCGATGCATGGGGGTTATTTTGATAGCCTATCCTACATACAATGAAAAATCCACAACTCTCGGGAGCCTAATGATGGGGATAAGAACTTAACAGTAAAACGCCTATGACACGCATGCAATTTGGTGTTTTGAAAAGTTCTTGTTTTTCACTTAACTGTAAGCCAACTCACTTCTGCTTTAAATCAATGTCTGTTGATTTTTTTTTTTTAACAGACAGTAAATAAGGCAAAATTAAAACTAGATTATTAACAGGTTTTATAATAAATTTCCACAAATTACGCAAAAAAGTTACTGAGTTACAGATTTTTAACACCAAGCACGCCTTCCGGAACGGTCTAAAGTTGCAACCTTCGATGTGAAGAGATCACTTTATCCACTGAGGTTTTAAAGAGGTTTTCAACAACGGATCAACATCGTGGCACACGGGTAGTAACCCATAAGTGCTCTGTTCTTCTTCAAGTCTGAGTCCGAAGAAGCTCAGCACAGTGCATAGGCTCTGTAGCACCGGCGAGGATCCTGAAATACTTTGGGTAGATTTTTAACTCCAAATTGTGCTCGGGCAGAGCCGCTAGTCTACTCTTTTCGATTTCCTACTATCAAGGGATTTTTTTACTACGTGACAAAAGAAATGGACGTCCGATCACACTGCCTAGAGATCGGGGGAAATTACTAGAAGTCCAAGTCCACTTGAAAAAATCCCAGCACTTACCGGGGATTGAACCCGGAACCTCTAGTACTCGAGGCTGACACCATGCCTCGAGACCACGCAGCACCCTATAATAAAACAAACTTGCCTGTAGAAATTATATAAAATAAATAATAAAACACTGAATATACAAGCAGCAAAGAGATGAAACAAGAAAGAGTAACTAAAAAAAAATAAATGAAATCCAACAGAACACAAATTACACAAACACATCAGTAGACGTTCAGCTGACATTTAATCTTAAGGAAATCAAAAAAGGAAAAACGCCCTATGACAGAAAAACTTAAAAGCAAAAAAAGCAAAAATTAGAAGAAAAAAACTAAACAGCATAAAGAAATCGATAATTATTAAATTTTTTTTAAAGCCATCGTGTTTAGAATTGGAAAGTAGAGAAAAGGTTTGATGACTCATGTTCGTCTTTCCCTGCCGTATTACAAATCGTATACTATGTCATATGAGACGTAGGGGAGTGACAGGCCATAGCGATGGTGATTATGACTAACAACACCTGTTCTTGCTAAGAAAAATTCTTCCACACAAAAAAGGCATTAAATTTTACGGACAACGTTGCCATCGCATGTAGTGTTTTTCATTCGTTTTTCTCTCAAACGTTCAGCTTTCAACTTAGGAGTATCTGCTGTCATTTTTTTTTTTAATAGCTTTTTGTAGGTTCATCTTTTAACAATATGCCTGGTATTCTGCACCTGTTCGTCCATGTGGAAACATTCATGTTCCCTCTGTTCGCATCTGTATATTGTAACAGAGTACGACTCCGAAATCTTCTGCACATCCATATTTCACAACGGAGGACGTCTTTAGGGACCCTACCTTCTACCACCCTCCGATCTACCTTCTTCTATCTCCGAATGTGTCATGGTCCCCTCATCTTCAGTGCATCTTCGGTTACTGAGAATTGAGAACATATTCCACGTCTGTCCAGCAGCCCAGTGTAGAGCCTTCGTGGTATATATCGCACATGACAGTTATTTTTTCCTAGTACTGGTAAGTTGACCAGCTTTCACTGCCACGTTTCACTGAAGATACTTTTGATAAACAAACGTTTTGATTTTAGCTGTTTCTTATGTTTTGAAAGATTCTTTTTTGTAAATCTGCTCATTCTTATTGCTACCTTACCCATTCCGATGCTGATATGTATATACTCAGTGTCGACTGGTATGTATGTATGTATGTATGTATGTATGTATGTCTGTCTGTCTGTCTGTCTGTCTGTCTGTCTGTCTGTCTGTCTGTCTGTCTGTCTGTCTGTCTGTCTGTCTGTCTGTCTGTCTGTCTGTCTGTCTGTCTGTCTGTCTGTCTGTCTGTCTGTCTGTCTGTCTGTCTGTCTGTCTGTCTGTCTGTCTGTCTGTCTGTCTGTCTGTCTGTCTGTCTGTCTGTCTGTCTGTCTGTCTGTCTGTCTGTCTGTCTGTCTGTCTGTCTGTCTGTCTGTCTGTCTGTCTGTCTGTCTGTCTGTCTGTCTGTATGTATGTATGTATGTATGTATGTATGTATGTATGTATGTATGTATGTATGTATGTATGTATGTATGTATATTAGTCGCAGTACATTTTACACCACTAGGACATCACACAAGCGATTAACACCCGATGACACAAGATGCCACCATACGGATGAGGATCACCCGTGAAGAGGTTTCGGAAACCGCGTGTAGCAATTGGGTCATATTTATGGCCCGGCTATATTGCGGCCCCTGGCGAGAGCCAGGGTGGTGCTTCAAAATAACAAAAAATGTTATCCCACAAGGGGCTGACTGACTGACTGACTTTTTACCCCACTAGGACATCACATGAGCGATAAACACCCGATGACATAAAGTGCAACCATGTGGACTGACTGACTGACTGACTTTCTACCCCACCAGGACATCACACAAGCGATAAACACCCGATGACACAAAGTGCCACCATGCGGATGAGGATCGCCGTGGAGAGGTCCCAGAAACCGCGTTCAGACATTTGGCCATATGTATGGCCTGCCTATATTGCGGCCCCTAACAAAAGCCAGAGTGAGGCTTCAAATAAGAAAAAATTACGTCCTGAAGATGACGTAAGTAAGGAATAACCATGTGGAACTGAACTGAACTGAATTTCTACCCCACCAGGACATCACACAAGCGATAAACACCCGATGACACAAAGTGCCACCATGTGGATGAGGATCGCCGCGGAGAGGTCCCAGAAACCGCGTTCAGACAATTGGCCATATTTATGGCCTGCCTATATTGCGGCCACTGGCAAAAGCCAGAGTGGGGCTTCAAATAACAAAAAAATTACGTCCTAAAAAGGACGTAAGAAAAATTTAATTTATTATGTGGATGTGGATGAGGATCGCCGTGGAGAGGTCCCAGAAACCGCGTTCAGACAATTGGACATATTTATGGCCTGACTATATTGCGGCCCGTGGAAAAAGCCAGAGTGGAGCTTCATATAACAAAAAATTTCATCCTGAAAAGAACGATAGATGATAACAAACCAAGAGGCAACCACCAAGAGAGGCAGCTTATTAAAAATGAACGCAGAACACGCCAAGCAATAATCAATGTCCGCTGCTCATGTTCCCTCCCTTGGTTTCACAGACTGGCAAGAGTTATTCCGTCGAGACTGCTTGAAACGTTGTCAGCGGCTTCTAACTGGCTAATATTATCGCCCCTAAGATTAGGTTATTGTAGAGCAGTAGTCTGCAGCAGACTTCGAAACCTCATATGTCGGAATCGTGTAACAGCTTTCACAGCCTACAACCTGGAGGCGCTGATTAGCTAAAATGTAAAGCAAGGCAGATAAAAACTGTAGCCCGAAAAGCGAAGCAACCATCGATATCTTCAAATTATTCATTGAAAGCTATTACGTAAATTCATCTACAAATAGAGTCAATCAATTGGTAAATACATAGCTAATATACAGAGATCAAAGACAATTTTAACTAAATACGGAGTGAAAAGCAATAGTTGTCTTATCGAAACAACAAAGTTAGAAAACACAATACAGTTAGCATTCCGACAATTGAGTCTTGAGGAACAATTATTTTCAAAACGTCACGAGACCTAAAAAGATGGCATGTCACCACAAACATAGTTGAACGTTCTTCTTCTTCTTTTTCTTTTTCTTCTTCTTCTACACCTTCTTCTTCTTCACCTTCTTCTTCTTCTGCGGCTGCTGCTTTTTTTCTCCTAATCCCTGCTGTGTAACATTAGTCATCACTTATGTCCTCTGTCCTACAACTTCCAGAATTGAATGCAAAATAGCAGTGTTTCAGCGAATTTAAATCAATACCAATTATAAACAAACACTACATCAGTTTATAGCAGATGCAATTAAAATATCTAACAAAAAATTTTTTTTTACAAATCACACATCTGTTCCTGCTTGTTAATTTCAACAAAGAAGTCACAAACAAATAAAGTATTTATTTGGAGAGATACAGGGTAATAAGCCAAGAGGTAAGTCGTGTAGTCTATTTTTGTAAACAGTACACATATGGCTATGAAATGTGTTGACAAAAATCTAGAAGACCTTGACTTTGCTGACGACATAGTGCCGTCGAGGTCACCTGGATATCCAAGAATAAACAAACCGCCATCTCCAAAACGTTTCAGGAAAAATTGGTCTTCAAAGAAACAGCGCAAAAACAAAATTTATTGATCTTACGAATAGTTCAGACGACACATGTTGAATGTTGAATTAAGAATCCATATTATAGCACATGGGGCACCCACATAAGCGCTTTATCCCCATATTCAGCAGCAAATAAAGAGTTTCAATTCCGATGGCACCAGTAACTAGTTCAGACTATATCAGACTAAACAATCACATTCTTAAAAAAGTCAACACTTTACATACGTAGGGAGTAAGACGACATCTATAGGGGACTCAGCGCCAGAAATATGATCTAGAATCGACCAGCATCCAGTGCTTTTTACAAAATGCCAAATTTCTGGAAGTCAAAGACACTCAGCAATCACGTAAAACTTAAGATCTTCAACTCAGTGCTTATTTGTGGATGCGAGAGTTGGAAAGCAGCGATGGTTCTCAATATTTAAAAAAATAAAATTAAACAATTTTAAGAGCAAAAAAATACTAAATAACTACTAGTTAGATTTAAGATCCAATAAACGGATAAGATACAAAGCAAGACAATGTATCCAATTTTATAAGAAAGCGCCGCTGGAACTACATCGGCCATGCACTTAAAATGAATTGCTCAAGACTTCCCCATCAAGCCCTCAAACCATCTGAAGAGAAAAGAAAACGGGGAAGACCAAGAGAGACACTACGTAGAACTATCATCATAGCAGGCTAACGAACATCCAAGACCTAAAGCAGGTGGCAAGGAACCGCCAGACATGAAGAGCAAAGACCTCTGCCCCATGCGCTGCCTTAGTTAGGCGCAAGAGGAAAGACTAACTAATGGGTGTGTGCCTTGTTTGTTCAAATATACAAGAAGTAAAACAATCAAACATAATAGACATAAATTGGCTATAATACTTTGGATTACCCAATCACGATTTAATTATTACCAGCTCATGTAAGACAACCTGAAGCTTTGTGTTTGAACAAACATGAAAATAGGATAGTTATACCCGTGAGAGTCACCGTGGTGTAGTGGCATGACGCTCACTGTCGATCCAAAGGTTGTGGCGGAACATGGCGTTATGTGCAAAGTGCCAAAGTGGTACTCAACAATTAACCTGGTTACAACTAAAATAAAAAATCAGTGATAATAATTTTGTTGTATATCATGTGAATTTTGTATAAATCAATAATAATACGCTTACTATACCATGAGTATCTTGTATAAACCAATGATAATACTCCCTTTGTATCATACGTATCACAGACTACAAAGAATACATCACGTAACATTGATTACATATAAGAAACAGTTAGTGTGAATACTGCGGCATTAATTAAGCTGGCGTACTAACAATGCGTTCTCACATTCTATCAATCAGGTACTTTTTTTGTAGTAAATGAAAGCTGCAATAGAATCTGCACTCTTGCCCTGGGTGTACGCTCACTGAAAATGAGACTGGTCTATGGTTGGCTTAACATAACAGTTTACTGTTAAACTGGAACTGTATATCCTCTTTCGCCATTTTGTTCGATGATAGATTAAGATAAAAAATAAAAAGTAAAGTCTGGAGATGTGAACTAGCGTCATTGCACACGGTTATAAACCATAAGTGCTCTGCCACCAGTACGGACAGCTGATAAGAAACTGTCCGAATGTGTCACCGTCCCCACGAAACTCCACAGCTACAGCTATGTTCCTCCCTTTACCCGAGAGTGTTAACTCTGGTACCCATTTGTTAGAGGCTGGGTGAACCCCGGGAATCGTCCGGTTTGGAACACCGGGTGGGCTGCAGCAAGTCACAGCTGGATTTGAAAGCGAGTCTCTTATAGACAGCGCTAACGCCCCCCCCCCCACTCCTCCTATAGATTAAATGACAGATTAAGCTGGTATATTTAACAATTTTTCAATGATAGATTTGAACTGGTTTATTTTCTTAAACGCCAGTTTCACTATTTTGTTAACTTATATATTCTACTTTAACATTCTCGTATGCACCGTGCCTCAATATTTTGTTCAAAAGTAGATTCACATCACATTTGACATTTTTTTTTTCACTGACATTGCTTTTAAAGTATACAAATTTCGCATACACAGTGTTTTATTTAGTGCTGAATTAGATCTGACATTTGGTTAAATCATTGGGTAAATCGCATACAAACTTGCAAACATCATATCTGCATTTTTGTTTCAGCTCTAGAGTGAACCGCATATATTCTCTTATACAGCATGTCTGCCTTGTTTCAGTGACTGAGTAAAACGTATATTTTCTCACATGCATCGTGTCTCGCCATTTCGTTGTTGTAGTGATTAATACCTGTATACCCCAACCAATCTTAATGCATATCTATCACCTTTCATCATATTCACAGTTGCAAAACGCATAATATAAAGCAGAAACCATACAACACACTGCGGAAGGCGGCCGTGTATCCGTCATTCAATGCCTGTTCCTCCAGACATACTGTGTCCAGTATTCCCTCAAGTCTACTACTACTCAGTGGTACAACGTACTGGCCTTTTGTGCATGAACCGTAGATCTCCACGCTCAACGTGGCATTTAGGGCAGACTTCATTGAACATCTACACTCTAATTCTGCATAGTCTAGGTTGACAGTATCTATGGCATCATCAGGATATCCTAAGAGAAAATCAATATCCGAAACTGCAGTTCTTCTCAGGTTTAAATGCAAGTGGGGAGGGAGACCTAGAAATGCTCCAGGATCGATGTGTTTGAGTTTGTTGTTCGCCAGATTAATGCTCGTTGCTTTGATTCCTCTGAAAGCTTCCCTGGGTAGCACAGTGATGTTGTTGAACTCCAGGCTTAGGCGAGCCAGTTTCTCTATCTCAGCAATAGCCTCACGTGGAACAGTCTGCAGTTTCATCGATTTTATTGTTAGGTCAGTCACGCAATGTTTTTGACCTGAAAATGCGTGCGGCTCAAACCGCATCCCTTCTGCGCTGACCAAAAGCTCCTTCAAGCAATACTTTCCAGTAAAGGACGTATCTGTGGCTACAGAAAAACTGTTTTGTGATAAATCTAAATATTCCAGCTTTGTCAAATCTTTTATTGCTTGTGAAGGAATGTCTCGAAGATGGCACAATTCTAACTGAAGTCTCTTTAAACAGTTTTCTAAACCGATAAATGCATTGTTCTCTATGGTTGTCAGGGGGTTAGTGGTAAGTTCAATTACTTCTAATTTGGACAACCCCAGGAATGAGTAATCCTCCAACACGCTAATCTGACAACGAAACAATGAGATTTTTCTCAGATCTTTTAAATGTCTGATGACTGACGGCACGCTAGTCAACCAGTTGTTGGACAGATCCAGTTCAGTGAGTGATATAAGAGAGTCTAAACTGGCTGGGGACAGGGACCTAATACTGCAATGTGACATGCGTAGTATTTTCATTGATTTTGAAACAGGCCATTCACTTTGAAATAACACAGCTTCCACATCCTTGACAGCGTTAGTTACATACCCAATTTTATTATTGTGACTAATAGAAAGCTCTTCCAGTTTCTCCAGAGAACTCACCATCTCAAGAGGCCGGTTAAAGATCAACCCCACTGCTTCCACGCTGAGCTTCTTCAGTGTGGGCGCTAAATTGATGAAGGTATCATCCTCAATATTCATGTCCATATTGTGGTCTAAATCTAGGCGGAAGATGTTGAGGTCAGGTGGGAAGTCGATCGTGGAGACAGATGTGATTTTGTTGCTGCCAAAGTTGAGATAGATAGGGAGGCGTATTTCTGTCAGAATAGTTAAGTCTGGCACGACAAGCAGACCTTTACGATTGCAGTTGATGTTGTAAATAAGCCCCATGTCTGTAAGCTGTTCTTGTGTGCACTTGCATTGTGCAGGACAGGAGCTGTTCTTGCTTGCAGAGCACATCAAGAAGAGCATTGGTATTAGCATCAAGGCTTCTGTGAGGTTGGTGCATTTCTTTAGTCTCATCATCTGAAAGTTACATAATACAAAGCAGCTTGAGATAAGAGTAATTATTTGTTGGCAACTGAAAGGTGGACATCGGGGTCACCGTTGCTAATTGGTAGAACCATTTTGCATTGAGCTTAGGAGATCATTTATGTCTCCAATGATGCAAATTTAAAAGAAATCCACGACTGTCATTACTGGGTGTACATATTTCTTGTTTTTATGTGACTTTCTCTTGGTTACGCGTTTTCTTTCTTTCTTTGTCTGAAGAGAGTCCGAGTCATCTATCTAGTTACGATGAAGTTGACCTTCTCTGCTTTAAAATATCTATCAAATGTGAATTGTAGTATAATTAAATACGACGAAAATGGTAACTCCATGTGAAATTAAACAACAAAGTCATGATATGAATGAGGCAAAATGGTGTATACATGCAACTAAATCAGGTTTTAATATATCAGATACATTATCAGTTGGTTAAATACGCTAACAGAGTATCGACTGGGCTGGGATTAGACGCCTATCTATCAGTCAGAGAGTTTTGTGTTCGAAGCTGAATGAAGGTGCCATTTTATAATTACTCTAGGGCTCCCAAGTCAACCTAGCCTAACGTCAGAATCAATAATTGAGTGCCGATAAACAAGACAGCTTTGACACAAAGACAGATACATTTGTCTACCACGTCAAACACACACACACACACACACATAACGAACTAATTCTGGCCAGCTTTATGCTACCAGTGTTAAACCTGCACCCATAGGACTGGCTGCTGAAAATTAGGCCGTAACGCTTATGGGAATATCATGGGTGATGTAATAGGTTCCTAAATAATTTCAATTCCTTCGTAATATTACAACAAGGTGGGATGGTTTGGTCATCTATAGGAACTACTACCACAGAAAACACGTTGAAGAAATACAATAAACGCATAACTTTGGTAAGACCAGACGAAATATGGAACAACAGAGTCAAAACCAGCCGTATCAGTTTTTACAACGCGGTAAAAAGGTACACAGAATCCCGGTATATCAACACCTCGATGAGGTAACGAGAGAAAGATGAAGAAGATAAATAACAACGAGGATGTTGTGGAAGAAAAGTAGGAGGAGGGAAAGATAAAAGAAACATGACACCACATTGTTTTTGTACGCTACCCCGTCTTTCTCTTGTCCATTGTATATGCCAATGGACACATATCTTGGAATCACTGTCTGTCTAACTTTTCAGTAGCTCAGATAGCTTCCCCGGAGACTGAGCTTTCCTAGGCGTGCCATTTTTGTCTATTGATTTCTGTCGTCGGTTGTACACGACAAATCCCTCTTGCTAACAGCCATGCCATACATCATTATATATTTATTTACACATAGCACTGGCAGTTTTTTTTTTTTTTGGAGTGCTGATTTAGGCGGGCTCATGACCTCGCAATAGTGGGGAGTGAAAGAACTTGCCCGGAGAAAAAGTGAAGTACAGGTTTGTTTATCTATGGATCTGTCAGTTGTAATTTCTTACTTTAAACGTAATAATTTTCACCCAGTAACAAACCTCTACATGAATCGCTGTGGTGCAGTGGTTAGACTTTCTACCTATGGACCAAAGGTATTCGGTTTAAATCCTCATCGAGTCAGATTTTTTTTGTCTCCTATAAATTACATTTGCTCCCAGGTCGTCCCAGCCTAAAATGGGTACCAGTACTGTCATCGGAAGTAAAGGCGACTGGCAAGGCCCCATCACCCAGTTATTTTTCATATATGAATCTAGCATCATATTTTGCGACTGAACTTCCGAAAGCACGTCCTGGTAGGCATAGATTCACAAGATCGTCCAGGCAGATCTGTTTTATTTTGACCTTGTGCCTTATGCTTCTTTAGGGCCCTTTTTCCAAAAAATTTTGGGGAACTAAGTGTCCCCCATACCTTTCCCCCCCCCCCCCCCCCCTCAAAAAAACCTTTCCCAACAATGCATAGAATACTTTTTTAAATATGTGTTTACAGATTTCATACTGGTTAAGTATTTCATTACCTTTTGTGCCATTTAAAATATTGCAATTATGTATTTAAATAAGGATTGTGCAGATTTTCAGCACTGATATTTCTAGCTTGACTCTATTGCTTTGACACATTCAAACCAACAAACACGTAAGAAAACATGTAACTCAGCAATCAGTGAGTGATGTTGTACGTCATACACTAGTTACAGTCGATGTCTTTATTCCATCCTGTTGACGCCTGACATATAGGCACTCTCATGATCCACTAGGATATTCCATTTTGTGTCCAGCACTGCTAAGATGAGCGGCGTCCGTGTCTTAGGCTGTCCTGGGGACCTAAAGACGGCCGGCGTAATGCTGACCGCATTACCCACCCAGTGCCGATTGGTATGTAAAAAATAAGACGCTCTTCCCATATGCCCGATGCGCCTAAGGCGTAAAAAGGGATCTTTACTTTTTACTTACTGCTGAGATGGGAGTGTCCCATGTGTTATGGTGTCGATTCTTGTACAACATTCCATCCTGTTCCAATCCAGTTATTTCAATAACGTATATGATTCTATTTCAGCATCGATGACTTCTCTTAACCACATTTGTCATATAATTTCTTTTGGACGTCCTCTTTCCTTCAGTCGATTTGTTTCCCATTTATATCCTGTAAATCGCCCTTACCACTAATCAAAAAGGGATTGTAGCAGCGGATACACTAACATTACTGTTTTCTGGGGTTGACATTGGCATCTGGGGTTTATTCCTCTTGGAGTAGTATCCGAATAATGGCTCACTGGATCAGCCAGTCTGGGAAATATTTAGTTTACAATTCGAGGTGGAAGGAAGAATGGTAGGAGTGTCTTCATCTTCCTCCTCGTCTTCTTCTTCTTCTTCTTTTCTTTGTCACTTCTCTTCATACCTACTTGGGTTTCAAGGCATATTTAGGGCGCTGCTTCTTGATCGTTTGTCTTGACCATAGAGTCATGATACTCTTTTAGGGATTATCTGATGTAATATTTCCATCTTGTTCATCGTCTACCTCGTGGTCTGCGTCTCTCCTCGTTTGATGTACATCTTGAATCGTGTGACATCACAAGACATTCCCACTATGCTATGTCAACCTTTTCCTCATGAGGTTTCATTCCTGCTATTACCTTTTCTGGTCACTCCAACAGCCTCTCTCAATCATGTCACCAGAATGGATAATTCATCCTGGAAATATTTTCCTTCTGTTAACACTGTACATGTCGGCAGCTCGGATCAATCCTATTTACCCCTATATTTAGCGTTTTTAGAATGGGATTTAGAATTACAATTATTGGAATCAGCTTAGTTTGATTGTACATCCAGATGGATTGGCACAACGCTTGGAAAGAAAGAACATTGGTTAGTTTTAATCTTGCTCTTGGATAGATGCACACATCTTTATTTAGTTCGTTCTCTCTGGCGAATAGAACAGCTCGTTTTTATTTTTAATCTTGCCCTGAAAAAAAGGTCACAGGGCACTTGAAGCAATGTCTGCCTCTCTACAGGAAGAATTGCCTTTATCAGCATTCATTGTGAATCAGTTACAATCAACCCTTTGCTTCAGTTATGTTTTGCAGCATGTATAATTTATAATAAAACATTGGGTACTGGTAAAGACCTTAAGTGCATGGTATTGTTTATGACCCTTACGAGAACGATTCACAGCAAACCATGTCAGCAGAAAGAAGAAGTGACCATCCCGCATCATTAGCGGTGAATAATGATCCTACTTTCTTTTTATAAATCTTTAAGCAACCAGCCGAACCATAATTCTTTCAGTCCTTCAGTTTTTTAGTTCCACACCTTCTGTTCTATGATGATCGTAAATTCCAATAACAATCTGAGTCCTAATATGCATAATTATACAAGAAGGGGAATGAGTTAGGTAAGTAAACAATTTTTTTTTTAAATTTATACAATTGATTGACAATGTTTTTGTGTTCATGCGGGCGCGCGCGTGAGTGTGTGTTTAGTTTTTACTTGGTTATACTAGTTTACAGGCAAGGCGGGAAATAATGCATCACACTTTTCTATCTGATAAATGTAATAACGTTGCTTATGATGCACATGAATGTGCCCTGGAGTTGAAGGTGAGTTTGGCATTGAGGTATGTACATTGTTTCGAGTGCGACGATGAGTCGTGGCCACAGGTGATGTTGAAGTTAACTCTGTACAAGGCGCTGAATACTGTGCGCTGTGGATATTTTAAAGCTGTTTTTTCCCCAAAAAAATATTAAAGCCTAATTTAGAGCAGTGAATTTTATCTCGATGCAGCCTTTTTTTTTTTTTTTAGGACTGTGGACGACGAGGTGAAGTGTAGGGTCGGGTTACTGATAAAAAAGGATAAACTAGTTTTGTGATCTGAGGAAAATGTCTGCAGTGTGAGATTGGCTGCATCAAGCAAGCGCCTCTGGTAGCCATAACATGGAAAAATTAATGAGCAACAAGAACGTTTCAGAACTGGAAAACTATGTGCGCATTAGCGCTAACAGGGGAGATCATTGTGAGTTGCGTGTGCTGTCATTGTTCATAATGTTGTTCAAACCCAGATAAACTGAAGCTCTTTTAATATTACAGCTGAAACTGAATCGTTTCACAATCAGCCCAAGGATATCCGCACCCGGCAAAGGATGAACCGCCACTGTTTCATGTGCCAGGTTGCTAGACGGTCACTATAGATTCCTTTCATCAAGGAACCGTCTATGATAAGATGTGTAATGCATGGAGTCCATGTTCAAAACGTGATTACACCAAAGACAAACAGAGAGACAGGCAGAAAGAAAGTCAGACAGACAGACAGACAGACAGACGGACGAAAAAGACGAACAGACCGACAGACAGAGATTATTTCTCAACAGTCAAATAGAATTACAAGAACAATTGTCATGGAGACTACGATATAGCAAGAGTCTCAGAAAGAGCAAAGTAATACAAAAAGTATGTAAAAAGTGAGGTAATGTAATAGGTATGCCTGTAAATGTCGACGACACTGATTTCACAGAGATACAGTGTAAAAAGTGATTCGGTCATTCACTGAGAACTGAATCTACAGAGCTGTTTTCTGTCATAGATGCTGCCGTATTTAATGCGAGTTAGAGCTGTAGAGGCGTGTAAACTGGTCTATGGGCTGTGGCACCCTTGTTTCCTTAAACCTTGAGACAAACGTGTTACAGCCCATGAGGAAGACCAAAGGGGCAAGTGGATCGATAACATCAATACTTTGAAATGATTTAAAGTCACATTGATCAGCACAGCACTGTTTAAAATAGAAGTTCTCGTAGGCAGATGCAACAATTAGTTAGTTAGTTGGGTTATCATCATTGCACTCCGGACATGTCCATAGGTGCTCAGATCCTCCCCTCAGTATGAACCCCAACGTCCGATGGCTAATAGTGCCAGTTCTATGTTGATTAGCAAGTATTCTAGTGTGTCTGGTGTGCGTCTCGTTTTTTGCTATGCCGATCTTAATTCCCAAGTCTGCTATTCTGGCGAATGATATAGATTCACTGCTTCCAAAGTCCTCTATCCTTCCCATTTCTCTGAGGGCATTAACAATATCAGCATGATCCATAGGCTAACCGTCGGTAGTGATAGCGGATCCAGCCAACCTGTCAGCTCTTTCATTTTCATCGACGCCTGCGTATCCCGGAACAACAGTGGACTTCTGCAATGATTCAAGCCACTGTCTTCGCACCAAACCTGCCTGATCCCTCCGGATCATTGAATCACTGAGTAAACATACGCGGGTGTAGTTTTGTGTTTGGAGCCAGGCGAACGCTTGCGTCACTGCCATCACCTCCATCGTTATGCTGCTGGTTGTAGATGCAACAATGGTGCAGATAAATTTGCATCTGGCGACTTTTAGCTTCATCTGCATGCATGTTTGTTACAGTTCGTGTCTGTCTGAAGACAATGTAATCCTGAACTCATCTTGCGTGAAACGAACAAATATCCGAGTCAGAATACGCTGAATCAATTTAAGATATAAAACTACAAAAACTTGCAGAAAAATGCAAAAGTTGATTTGAAGAACCGGAAATTAAATATTGGAACGAAGTCTCAAAAAACGTCGAAAAGTGGAAACAGAGATCGCTTGCACGAAACAAACTCGAGATTTCGTCTATTTAATTAGAAAAGATTCAAGAGAAGGAAAATTGACTATTTATTTATTCAGACGTGTTTCTCTTACACAGTTGTTTAAATATTTTCTCTTTTGATTATTAGCATTTATTCATACAGTTCAATAACCATTCATGTGAAGCAGATTGTTCAAAATCCAATCAAACCTGCGAATAGCCACCAGCAAGAAGAAACCACAAATCATTTTCTTTCTACGTCCATCGGAAAACGAAACAATCATCAAGCAGTTTTTCACCCTTTCAACATGTATAAATGACGACTTCACTGACCATATCATGTAAAGTAAAACAAACAATCATTGTACCTATAAGGTAACGGTACTTTTAACCTACCTTGTGGGTTAAATAATAAAACACAGAAGCGTTCAAAAACGCGCTTACACACACACACACGACAGCACACACTGCACACGCAGGCCGCAAATACAAGAAGACGCTCACAGGGTCATCTTATGAAAACTGGTTTCAACCACTCACACACAGCGAGAGCGTCGATTTATATTGATTGATCTTAGCGCCACTGGTTCCTGGCTGTTTCTCACATCAGTCTGTAGAGATCGGGAGGGAAGCGAGCAGCGGGCCGTTGCTGAAATAGGATTCCGGGTCAGATTTGCCTGCTCGTCTGCTAGATAAGGCAGATGGTAAACACAACTCATGCACTCTACTATTGATTACAAGAGAGATATTAAAGACATTACTGAAGAAGGTAGCAGAGACTGCGTTATTCAACAGAGAAATGTGAAATCTACGCGACTGAAGTATTAGATCAATGTCGTTGTCGGTTAACTGGATCTAGTAGAACAACGTTTTTTCAAGCCTTTCTCCGGTCACAGTTCAATGTTTTCGCTCTGAAGCTGCTACATGAAAGTATGACTTCAGACAAGTCCCAGATACCACGCTCAACCTTACAAAACTATCCTAGTTGGGGACACTGCCGCTATAGCCATTATTAGGTTGATTTACCCTTTGTCCTAGGTCGTAAGTAATTCAAGTGTATGTATAGTGCCCAAGTAGCCGGCGATCGCCGTTTTCAGTGGTGATTTTCCCCGCAAGTTTTTTTCCCCCCAGCTCTAAAACAAGTTATTCTTTCAGTGGTTAGATTAATCTTTTATTTTACTTACCCTTTCCTTGGAATTTACAATGTTCAGGGTTCCATACCTATTTGGTTTCTTTAAGGTAGTCAAGTAAGGTATGTTGTAAACTAAAAAGGAAAGGGTGATCCTGAGTGGCGTATCAGGCATAGGCCTATGTCACTACCCACTACCAACACGTTAACGCTTTCTGACATTGCAGCCCTAAGATTTGACACTTAATGACTTCAAAAGCGTCGGATGCGTATCCTTTACAGGACGTTGCAGAACCAACCTCAGCATTTTTTGGCTGTTGTGGTTTTTCTAGGCAAGTTTACGTCCAGTAGTTTGCCATTGCTTTTTGGACGGTCAGCTTCTCGATACCACTGTCGAAACCAACGCAAGGCGCAAGGCCCGCAGCTTGGATCGAACCCGGCACCCCGCATTACAAAGTACGTTCGTAATGCCTAAGCCACAGACGCCCTGTTCAGCCGTTTACAAGGTATTTTAGTGAAGCCTGAGGTAACGGAGCAGCCTGTAGTTCTATCTGTGTGGGTTCGGAAGAGAGGCCGCCTTTGGTGGTGGTGGTGGTGGTGGTGGTGGTGGTCATTGTTCTCTTTCAGGAAGCTGTCCATAGAAATAACACCTAAAGCATGAGAATCAAACAGAAGCAAACACCAGAAATTCATTTTAACTGTAAAGTCGAGTAAAATAAAGTGAAGTAAAGGATCCTTTTTCATGCCTTCAGGCGTATTGGGCATATATGGTTAAGCCTACATTTTATAGACCAATCAGCATTGGTGGGTGATGTAGTCCGCATCACGCCAGACGCCTTTACTTCCCAAGACTTTTAGCTAGTACCTATTTAAGGCTGCTCTTTCAACAATTTAAAAGTTATATAATGGCACCGTTACAGTTGCAATGAAAGACAACCTGGGGTGAGGGGGGAGGAAGAGAATGAGTAAGAAAGATGCTACCCACTTGTGCGCCATGTGTATAGTAACTAAGCAGCCCCAAGCCTTTCACATTAGCAAAGTAGCCTGATGGCGTTCCTCGCCACCATCCCTTAACACCCCTCTACACATACACACACACACAATCACCTACACTCACACACGTGAGCGCACACACACGCACTATCTTCACATCATCTTCTCTTTGCCTTCTGCTTCCCAAGCCACTTTTGCACAAAGAGATTGTTTAATAAGATAACCATGTGCCGGGAGATCGCCCGGTGACTAACTCAACGGCTGGCCTCTAGGTGAACCAGGTTTTTCCTTCGCCAACGAATTTGTGTGTGTGTGTGTGTATGTGTTTGTGTGTCTGTGAGTCAGATTAAAAATGTAAAAAAAAATTTTTATTGACCTGGACTTCTTGTGATGTGTAAGTAAAGGTCTCTTTTCTACGCCTTTAGGCATATAGGTTAGACCAATATTTTTATAGATCAATTAGAACAAGATGGGTGATATGGTCAGCATCACGCCGGCCGCCTTTACTTTCTGAGACTGCACCCGATACCCACTTAAGTCTGATGGACTTCTGATGTTAACCTGAAGGATTCTGTTTCCATGGACCTATTTTCACTTTGCATTGGTATCATTTCTAGAGTCATTTAAATATGTTAATAACTGTATCTGGTAACCCATACTCAGCAAGGGTCCTCCTCATTGTTGTTCCATCTGGACTGTCAAATGCCTTTTCAAAGTCTTTGAAGTTTTTATTGTAATGTGGCATTCCATTCTAAAGCTTGTTCCACAATATTTCTGAAAGTGAAAAAAAGATCACAGCAGTTTCTTTCTTTTTTGCGAATCCTGCCTGATCTTTCGACAAAACTCTTTTGTCTCTTGACGTCTTTATTCTGTTGTTTATCACCCTTCATAGTGCTTTTCCTAGTACAGACAATGTTATGCCTCTCCACTTGTTGCAGTGTGAGAGATCACATTTTTCGGTAGTTGGATGATTACAACATTTTTCCACTCTGTTGGGACAACTTTGTTTATCCATATTTTGTTAAATATTCCTTGTAATGCTTTTGCTGTAAATTGTGGGTCTGCCTTTAATATTTCAGCACTAATTCGGTCTTCATCTGGTGCCTTCCCATTTTTCATATTGCTTACTGCCTGCCGTTTCTATTTCTTTAACGCTGAGTGGCCTGATGATTATTTCCAAGAGTTGGCCTCAGGTTTTTTCCTTTAGGAGCTTTGAATTCCAAGTATTCCTTTTTGTCTTTCTTCAGCTTTTCTTTACTTTATATTTGGTGTTATATGCTTTTTCTGTGGCCATATTTTCCAGTGTGCTCTTTGCAAAGTTTGCACTTTTTTGCATTTTTATTTCTTTTATCTTTGACCAAGATGCGTCAGGTTTCGTTCTAGCAAAAACAGCTTGTATCAAGGTCCTCCACTTCTTATTGCACAGTTTGTGATCAATTTGGTTCCTCGTGTTTCCTTTAGGTGACGCCCATATTTTTGTGTGTGGATATCTTTATACCTAAAGACTGTTCCAACAATGATAGACTGGTGGAGACAGAAGTCGGTCAGCCTTTCTCCATGATTGTTCCTTTATCCTAGCCCATGTTTTCCTATGATGGGTTTAAGCCCTATGTCTTCCCTTCCTACTTTTGTGTTCAAGTTCCCCATAACTATAAGTAGGCCATGTTTGGGGATTTCCTTTATCAGTTCATGTAACTGGGTATAAAACTCATCTTTCTTCTCATCACTTCCTTCATTTGTTGGTGCATAGCATTGTATGACTAAGATCATGAATCTGGACTCAAAGTGTCTTTCATTTATCGTCCTCCATCGTTATCCAGTTTCGTCCTTTTTAGGAGGAAATTTTTTGTTATTTGAAGCCCCACCCTGGCTTTTGCCAGGGGCCGCAATATAGGCAGGCCATAAATATGGCCAATTGTCTGAACGCGGTTTCTGGGACCTCTCCACGGCGATCCTCATCCACATGGTGGCACTTTGTGTCATCGGGTGTTTATCGCTTGTGTGATGTCCTAGTGGGGTAGAAAGTCAGTCAGTCAGCCCTCCATCGAATCAGAGATTGTATTACTTCTTTAGTTAGCATTAGTGCTACTCTATGTGTATGTTCACCATTATTTTTTCCCTAGTAGAGTATGATCTTCCCACTATTATGTGTCAATCTTCCTTGACCCTACCATCTGCTTTCACTTATTCCCAAAATACTATCTTATTATTTGCTATTTCCTTGGCAATTTCTGTGGATCTGCCTGCTTCATACATCATTCTGACATTTTAGCAGGCAAGCTGAATAATGTTCCTGGGTGCCAAGATGCAGGTCATCAGGGCTGGGTTTTCCTGCAGGCTTTCCTTCCCCCAGTCCTCCATTGACAGTTATCCTGTCACCTATATCTGTGACATCCGGATCTCCATGAGTATTATTTACATTTATGTTTGTCTCTGTTTCTTAGCGGTTTTCTTTTTTACAGTGAAGGGTTACTGGTCCTTACTTAGTCCAATCCCTCTTGGTCGCCTCTCAAATCAGTTAGTGAAATATATGTCTAACAATCTTATCACCTGGTTAATTTTGTTCCATTAATGCTATTAGTTGCTTAAAAAAATATGTCAGTTTACAGCTTCAGGATATGGCCAATACGTTAATTCTGATGTTTGTGATAAGTTTTCTTTGTTTATGTTTGTGAAAAGTTTTCTTTGTTTCTGACTTACTTTGTATCGTTTGAAACAAATTTTATTATCATGTATATCAAACATACAGACAATTTTGAAAAAATAAAAGCCTGTAAAAGAAAAGTACTTCTTTATTTCAAGAAAATATCTGGTTACAGCTGTATCCACAAGCTGAGCTTAAGAAAAAACAAATGTATTTAACATGTAAAATTGTATTAATACTCAAAACTGTTTAAACCGTTTATAAATTAGGTAAGTAAAAACCATCCTACGGCTAATAATTGATGGAAAAGATAACAGACAAATCATATTTTTTTCTCATGAAAGCTAGTGGAAATGCAAATAATCTATTCAACTTATATTGATATGATAAGTAAAAACAAAAATCTTTGCAAAAAATGGGAATGTGGTGTGAAGAGTCTACCTTTAAATACATATTAGGCATCAAAATAATGTGTAATGCAAACTGTTAATATTTTTTCTATCTCAAAAAATTAGTAGGTACATTTTAAAATCCTTTGGAATCGGATACACTGCAAACATGGCATTTTTGTCTGTGGCTAATCAGAAACTGGTTTATCAACTGGATTATCACACTTTAATCACAGAATAAACGTTAACATACATCAATTAAATTTACACAATTTAAGAAAGAAAATAACAGTATTCCAAAAGAAGAATGAATAGCAATATCACATATCTTAATCACCAGGCTGTTTTTTTAGCAGTTTACGTAATAAATCTTAACACCGCTACTCTAATAAATCTTAACACCGCTTCTCTAATAAATCTCAACACCACTTCTCTAAAAAATCTTAACACCATTCTCTCTATAAATCTTAACACCGTTTCTCTAATAAATCTTAACACTGCTTCTCTAATAAATCTTAACACTGCTTCTTGGCTAAAGTGGCCTGAAATATTTTTGAATTTTTTTTACATTTACTGAGTAATCACTGAGTCATCATGATAACTTTTCGGTTTTTGTGCAGGAAGGTAGAATCAACGCTCCTCAAATTGTCAGCAGAAATAAACATTTGCTTATTTCTGTGTATTATATACAAAACAATGGAACTGACAAATCAAATCTCTCCCTTGAATATTCACTGTTTAGTGAAAACCATGTTTAGTGTGTCCTTCTATCTTTCTACTTATTTCTATAAGTGCCAATCAGTACATTATCTGTTTATTTATTATATATATATATATATATATATATATATATATATATATATATATATATATATATATATATATATATATATATATATATATATATATATATATATATATATATACATAAAACATTCCTTATTGGTTATGTGCCGACTCTCCTCCTGACATCATTCCTGTGTTGAATTTTTTACTCATTCATCTAGCATAGTACATAAAAATTTCATTTCTGTCATGACTATTTTTCTTCTGTCTTCTGAAGACAGTGTTTGTCAGTCACAGAACACTGCCGAAGGTGAGAGAACAGGCTACATATAAGCAAGTGCAAATTTAAATAAAAGTTGTTCCACGGTAACTGGGTTGTGAAGTGTTAGGCCTCCACCTATTCTAGGCATTGATAAAAAGGTTGTGGTGGCTAGTTCTTTTCTTTGTTGCTTTTCTTTCCCAAACAATTCCTTGAATGTTCTGCTGAAAAGTGTCTTCAAATAGAAAAAATAAAAAGGGAAAATCATCAAATTATTTTTGAATGATTTAGCTTGTAAGCATAAAACACATGGCATGTACAGAGGCTATTCAAGTTCTGAACTGACTAGCCTAGCATGACAGAGAAAAGCATAAACATGTACAAAATTAGGTACACAGATACAAAAAATCAAAAGAATAGGCACAACTTGAAAAATTCCTTAAAATAATCTGCCAGATGTCCAGTATGTCAAGTCAGCTGCTAGGTGTGACACTGTGCAGCTGGCAGCACATACACGTATCAGAAATCTTCAAACAGTCAGACTGTTGATGGTGAGGCCAACACTTTGCTGAGCTTTCTCCACTGTGAACGGGGCAACTGTAAAATTCAGTATAGAAAAGTTCAGTTTTATAGAAACTATCAGTGCTGTTTAAAAAATAATCGTATATGTAAACTCTGGGCCTGTTCTGCTTCCTCTTCTTCTACTGCAATTACCCTTTTTAAAAAAACCATGAAAGCTCTGGTTTGGCAGCAGTATTTATCATTTTCTCTCAAGAGACAAAAGCCGCAAATAGCAGAGCAATAAATGAATGGAGCACCTCTCTTTTGTGCCCCCACACCTCCATTTTCTTAATCTTTCTCAACTCTCCTCCCTATTTTTTTATGTTTTTTTTTTTTTTTTTTTTTTGCTTAACACCTCGGCTAGCTAGCAGCAGTCAGAACGTGGTCGAGCTTTTTATTTTTTTCTCAAAAGGACTTGGACTTTTTGTTAAACTTGTTGAATGTACTCACCCACAACTACAATTAACAAAGGTAAACAATGAACCACAGACTTACAAAAATACGAGCAACTCTTACACTTATTTAAAGGTTTAAAAAAATTATTTTTAATGCTAGCCATGGGGCAACTACTGTCCAAACTTCTACTGAAGCGTCTTTTGAACATAAATTTGCGACTTTCCTTAGAGTTATGAACACAAATCTTTTTTCACTAGTTTTGCGTGGCGCGGTGATTTATGTCACAGGCGTGAGGGGAAGTTAAGTCTAACATTATGTGTATAAGGAGATACTCCGTACGTCACTCGGGCGCCAGTCCTTAACTATCCTGGTTGTACGGAACCTCACGCAAGACCCCTACAGCACGTCCTCGTCGTGCGCCACGGATAATGTCTCAAATGAGCATTAACAGAGCTGTCAGGGGATCTCGGAGTTCGGCGGCCCCCAGAGGTGATGTGTCCTTGTGGCTCTCATCAGCCCGCCCCCAAACGCTTGGGTGAAAAATGTTATCAAAACTCATTAGGAACATGAGTAGGTTTGCCAAACGTACAGCCAAAATTACAACCCTTGGTTAAAAGACTGCGGAGTAAAGAGAACATTGTTCACTGCACATCCTCTGTTAACCCTCAGTGTCGTCGTCACCGCGCTGAGGTACACCACAACAGCAACCATCCATAGGCTGGCCATCCTTGTACATCCTTGGTTAACCCCCAGTGTCGTCGTCACCGCGCTGAGGTACACCACAACAGCAACCATCCATAGGCTGGCCATTCATGTACATCCTCGGTTAACCCTCAGTGTCGTCGACACCGCGCTGAGGTACACCACAACAGCAACCATCCTAATTGTCCGACAAAACTAGATCATATGGATCAAAATCTGACCATCAAAATTTGTATTGAACTGAAAAAGACAGAATGTCCACACCCAAAGACCCCACTCGCCCGAGTGTTGGGACAAAACTGATAACGATATGCCTGATGCAGGATGTAAAATTCTGTCGGGCTAACGGCTCGTCAAAGAAATCTAACGTGCGAAGAAAAAAGAATGTATCTATCTGTGTGGTCACAAAAGTTCAAAACCCACGGGCTGCTCCCCGCTGACTTCCAGAGGGCGCAGCCCCTGTCGAGCGGGAGGCCTGATACGGTTGTGAGGTTAAGCAGGCATGTGCAGGACGTGACGATTCCTTGGATGAGCCCAGAACCAGAGCGCCATGTGCCGGCTCTGCATGCATGGAAGCCTCCTTGGATGGCGGGGAATGCCCATGATCTGCCCCTGCCTTCCCTTGAGGGCTAACTGATCCACAGGGGGCTGCCCCAAAGGGGTACTCCGAGGGCAATACCTGCGGAGGAGACAAAGTGGACACCACACAAATCAGGCAACGTCTCGACCCACACAAAACAATGGCCACAGTCAACCTAGAAATAGGCCTGACGTCTTCCTTCGAAGTCGGAGTACAGCTGCCCATGAGGCAGGGAAATGAAAAACGGTTGTACACGTAAAAATCAGGTCCAGGTGAAAGCCAAAAGTCCAAGCGGACGATTAACCGGGACCTTCCACTGGAATTCACAGCCGGTGATGGAACTAGTTTTGCGTCACTGTGTGGGTTCCGGGACCACATTGTGGGGAGAAAAAGAATAGACCTACTGCCTTCTAGCTAGTATGAAATTAAAGATTACTACTTAAGGTTGCTCCCTTCGAATTTAATATGTCTTTGCCAGAGAGGTGAGGAACCAACAGTCTGCATACAAATACACTAGATCAGTAATACAGATAAGCATGCAAAACTTAAATTTAAATTGAATGTCTCCTTTATATGAAATCTAAATTTATCAATTGCCTGATTACTTCATCTTAAAAGAAACTGTTGTAAACTCAGACTGTCTTCCTAATTTTAAACACTCATATCATACAGAAAACACTTATTTCTAACATGCTATATCAAGAATACACACCTGTTGGCAGGAAGTCATCAGCTCCAAACAGATCTTTGCGTGCAGACTGGATTGCCAGTTTGTTAGCTAACAGGACTCCAACTGAGAGAGAAATAGGTGGCTCCCCCACAGCTGAGAAACAAATTACAATATAAACCCATGAGTATTTAGGAAACTGTAAGTGAAATTAATTAATTGTATCATGAAATGACAAAATGAAATATAACTGCTAGTGGGTGTGAAATGTTGAGTTCCAAACAACACAGTGTGAGATTGATGCTTCTTCCCTGTGAAACCAAATTATATAAAATAACTATATTTTTTTTGAGTCAAGACAAACTAAAGAAACATGGCTTTGTCTTTTTCTTCTTCTTTCGTTCGCGTGAAATAAATTATCTATATCTGCAATGCTGTCTCCAGTATGAGTTTCACTGTCTTTACATGGCTTCTGATTTTGGCCACATCCATGTGTTTTATACAATATGTATACTTTTAACATTTCTCCAGTTACAAGCAGTCTTCTTCTTAAGGTCCTTGCCATATGGTGTTGGTAGTCATGTCTATCCACCATCTTCTGTCTCGTGCACTTTCAGTCACCTCTGATAAAGAATATCCTCCATGCCATGATGTCACTGTCCAGCATCAGTTCTCTCAGTCTCCGTCTGCCTTTCCTCCCCTTCAACTTTCCTACTGTCATGATGTTCTCCAGTTCTCTTCTTCTCATCACATGACCAAATAATGTAGATTGTCTATTTTCTGTGTAGGCAATCAGTTCTTTACCTGAGCAATTTTCTTTCAAGACATTTTCATTCCTCTCTTTATCTGTCCCGGGTATTCTTATCATTTGTCTATAAAACCACATCTACATAGCATCCAAATAATTGTTCACTAGTCTACCACTTTTACATGATTCACTTCCGAATATCAGGATAGCTTTTAAAAACTCTCCTTCTTGTCTCAGTTGGCAAAGAAATTAAAAGCAGCATTGAATTTTAATAGGGGACACATGCTGCTTTAAACATTTGCAGTGACAATTACAGCAATTCAGAAGGTTAACAAAAAACCAAAAGAGAAAATATTATTGAGAAAGTTCTTGATATTCCTGCATCTTGTCAAAATTGTATTATATTACTAGGACCTGGATATAATTTACATGCTACATGAACCGAGTAAATGTACTATAATAATGCATCTTGAGTTGGAATCTTACCTTTCGAACTACGGAGGCCTGAAGGATTTGGTGTATCCGGCAGGAAATAAATTCTCCAGTCTATTGGGATATCTTTGGTTGTTGGAGGTTTGTATTCCTAGACAGAGAAACAATTGCATTTGAATTTGTTATTGTTAACAAAAGCATTAGGGGAGCACATGAGCTGATGAATACTATTGGAGTAATATGTTGTGAAGAGGCATGATCGCCTGTACCAATGGATCAGGCACTTGATGATAATGAAGATAATTTACAAATAGACCTCATGCTTTTTTGTAGCTGACTGTTTCTGCTGATGGCTGTAGCACTAGTACTAAGTAAAGTAAAAGACTGTGCTGCTGATGGCTGTAGCACTAGTACTAAGTAAAGTAAAAGACTGTGCTGCTGATGGCTGTAGCACTAGTAATAAGTAAAGTAAAAGACTGTGCTGCTGATGGCTGTAGCACTAGTACTAAGTAAAGTAAAAGACTGTGCTGCTGATGGCTGTAGCACTAGTACTAAGTAAAGTAAAAGACTTCTGCTGATGGCTGTAGCACTAGTACTAAGTAAAGTAAAAGACTGTGCTGCTGACGGCTGTAGCACTAGTGCTAAGTAAAGTAAAACACTGTGCTGCTGATGGCTGTAGCACTAGTAATAAGTAAAGTAAAAGACTGTGCTGCTGATGGCTGTAGCACTAGTGCTAAGTAAAGTAAAAGACTGTGCTGCTGACGGCTGTAGCACTAGTACTAAGTAAAGTAAAACACTGTGCTGCTGACGGCTGTAGTGCTAGTACTAAGTAAAATAAAACACTGTGCTGCTGACGGCTGTAGCACTAGTACTAAGTAAAGTAAAAGACTGTGCTGCTGATGGCTGTGGCACTAGAACTAAGTAAAGTAAAAGACTGTGCTGCTGATGGCTGTAGCACTAGTGCTAAGTAAAGTAAAAGACTGCTGCTGATGGCTGTAGCACTAGTACAAAGTAAAAGACTGCTGCTGATGGCTGTAGCATTAGTACTAAGTAAAGTAAAAGACTGTTTTCCATGCCCTCAGGTGTATTTGGCAGTTGGTGGGTGATGTGGTCAACATCATATCGGCCAGGTTCACTTCACAGGACAATACCTGGTACCCACTCGAGGCTGGTTTAATCTGGGAGCCTAGATAATTTTTTTTTTTATGTCTGGCTGTGTCAGGACCCGAAACCTTTTTATCCACAGGCGAGTTTTTGGCTGCTACACCACGGCAGGCTCCCCCACACCAATACTAGACGTTTGTAAATTATTACAACTAGTTACTGTTGAAGTATGTGGCAGCAGCAGAGGACATTTGGAAGTATGGAGGAAGTTTATGCAGCAGTGCTAGGAGCATTTGTAGCATAGGGGGATAAGGGACTGACGGATAAACAGAAGAAGTAAGGAAAACATGAATATAGCATTGCTGGTGGCATCTGTAGTACAGGAGAAAGAGGGAAATATTGTGTTAGTGGAAGTAAAGTTAATGAATGTAGCAGGAGTAGTAACAGTTGGGGTGTAGGAGTAAACAGTGGGTGCATGGATGAATGTAAATTAAAATGTGATGTAGTCTGGCTGGTGGCAGTGGTGGTATCTGTTCTTTTTCTTCAGCATTCCAAGCCCTTGAGGTTCATTGCTGCAGATTTAACCCGCCTTCATTCATCTCTCTGGTTGGCCTTCTCTTTCCAGTTGGTGACACCAAGTGTTTGCAGGTCTGCCTGGACATTATCTCTCCATAATCTTCTTGGTCTACTTCGTGGTCTATGAGCATTATCTCCCTTATGTATATAGTTTTTACTTCTCTGTCATCTGACATTCTTTTAATATGCCCCAACCATTTCAGTCTATTAGCTCTCATGATGCCAGTGATCAAAAGTGATTTAAACAGATTATGAATTTTGTTGTTGCTTTTCACTCTCAATTTTCCACTGTTTGTATCTTTGATGGGTCCAAAGATTCATTGTAAGGCTGTTTTCGAAAAGCTGTAATAAGGCTTCATCTCTTTTAGTTGTGCTCCAAGTTTCAGAGCCATATAAAACGAATGGTCTTATCAATGTTTGATATATTTTGATCTTGGTGCTGCAATGTGGTGGTAGTATGCTTTTAATAAATAGTATGAGTAGGAAGGTAGGTAATAGTAGCAGAGTGCTGTCAAAAATATTGAAATAATAAGTAAATACACACCCAGGTACCATCGTTGAGAATGCGTCCTGTTTTGCCATCAAATATGATATCTTCTGATAGGTAACAACCAAGACCCATAACAAAGGCTCCTTCCACTTGCCCAATGTCAATAGTTGGGTTTAGACTGTGGATGAAATATACAGTGTTGCCCTTGTAATCTCACATTACTTTAAGCTGCCATTTTACACTCATGATAAAATAGTCTGTTGTCATTTTACTCTGCTATTTAAATTACTGTTTTTTTGTCTTTTTGCTCAAATTTTACAAATTCTGGTAAACAGGATTTCCCCTTTGATATTGAAAATTGGTTTATTAATAAGTTACTTTAATATTTAAAATATTGTTTATTGTCAATGTAATCTCATCAAAAGTACTGACATTTGAAATATTACTACATTAAAAATAATCTAACTCAATGTTTATATATCTTTGTACAGCTTTACATGCACTAAGTTTTCCTGCTATGTCTGGTACTGATGCAGTCTATGTTCCTAGAATGATCATTATTCATTCACCCAAACTGTTTGCCAACACAGCAGCTTTGGATCAATCCCGAGTGCAGCTGAAATTGGAAATGACAGGTAGCAGGTGTCAATACCATTTGTTCAAATTCCCCTCTTGTCGAGGATTTGGTTTCAGTTACCTTGGGTTTCTAACTCAACTAGGCTTGTAACAGATGCTAGGAAATGTTCTGGAAAGTAAAGGTAGCTGGCATTATACTGACTACCTTACCCACTCTTGAGGTGACAACTATTAAAAGTGGGACCGGTACCATGTACCTATTAGTGTTTTGTAATCATGATAAAGCAACACTGAAAGTAGAATCACTTAACTGTGCACTGTTTTACATTTTTCTAGATGTTAAAGAAATCTGTAAAGCTACCAATATCATCACATTCAAAAAAAGGTAATTTAAAACTGTTGATCTTCATTAAAAATATTACATTTTCATTTTCACATGATATACTAAATTCTAAATAAATTATTTAGTATCAACAACACCACAACTATACTAGCGGTTGCTATGTTTTGGTCAGTATAAAATCATAATCCTTTTTATTTGAGGTGTATCACTGGTGAATAAAGTGATTATACTACCATTTTTGGTTTCCTTGTAAAATGATCTATACAGCACAGTTCATCCAGCTGGGACAATTATTTCTGTTAGGACAATCTCTTCAGCCATTGAGGCAAGCCACTTCTCCTTTTCCCTCATTTTCTCTTCCTGATTATAGTTTTAGCCATTTGCACACAGCTGACTCAAATCCTAATCCCTAAACAATCTGATATGTCTGACTGCTGATGAAAGGTAAAATAAGAATAAACTCACAGGGAGCAAGTACAGCAGGGATCTACCAGTCTTCAGTAGAAATTATCCTCGTCGACACGCGTTTCGGCCCACGATTCCTAGACGCATTCGGAGGTGGGCCCACCTGAGTTCATGAAGCTCAGGGCTGGTTCCCTGCTGCACGGAACTACCAGATGGTGTTTTACTTTCGGCCAGAGACAAGACGACTTGGTGGTTTCGAAGGAGGTACTGTGAGATAAGAAGCCGCCACGGCAGCGTAATCAGAACAGTCCGCATGCCTGGACGACCGAGCGACAAGCTTATTTTGGTTTACCGGACACATGTTAGACTTTTATTAGCAGTTGGCAGAGGGACACTGGCAGACAATTTGTACACGATGGACTTTCAAAGGGATGAGAAACTCCTTTCCGCTAGACACCCGGACCAGCTCACTGAGGCCCGTGCCCTACGTTGTTGCGCTGCGTCCAAAGCCAGCTAGAGGCCCTTTCGGCTGCCTCTCCCAGTTTTTTGAGTGTTCGTTTCCGTTCATTACCGCGCAATCCTAGTTCTTTCACCACATTGTAGAGCGAAGTGGAAACGAGGCCTCTCGCTCCCACTTCGACGGCAAAAACCCGTACCGTGTAAGCCTCGTTTCTCCTCAAACCGGCTGCTAAATCACTGTACTTCTCGAGCTTGTACAAATGATTCTCCTCCATACGCGACTCAAACGGGACCGTCAACTCAATCAGGATGAGCTGCCGTTTTTGCGCAGAATGGAGAACGATGTCCGGTCGCAGGCCGGTTTTACGGATCAACTCGGGGTACCGTTCATGTCCTGGCAGATCAACCGCCAGTAACCAGTCCCTCGCAGAGTCTAGCACAGATGGAGCGAATGCGTTTTGTTTGACCTTACCTTTTGGAACCTGCCCAGCCTTGAGGAAACGAATGGGGACGATACTAGAACTGGCTCTGGCATTAGCCCTCATTCTAGCCTGGTCGACAACGGCTGCTAACTCCTTTAGCACCTTGTTGTGGCACCAGGTATAGCGGCCTTGACCTAGAGCTTTCCTGCACGCGGAAAGGACGTGCTAAAGATTAACTTCATTGTTTCGTGTCCTCAGAAGTCAAATCTCTGTCTTCTGAACAGCTGGCCACCTGCTACAAGTATCACAAAAAGCACAAACTTGGTGGTTCAGTTACGAGACTCAGGAAGGTGTTGACAACTTGCATCCACGAAATGAATTAGAAAGTGAACCTAAAATCTTCATAGTGATGTAAAGGGACCAGTTTTTCTATAAATTGGATGCTTATTAAACAGGCCAGCTCAAAAGAATCAAGACTGATAAAAAAAGTCATTGTTTTAAAACAATATAGATACCCACTGATAGGGGAAAAAAATGATTTTCCATAAAATCAGTGTTTTGTAATCATGATATATTCACACTAAAAGTAGAACAACTTAACTGTGCACTGCTGTTTTAAATTCTTCCGGATTTAAAAAAACAGTTTAATAAAATCACACTAAATCATGGAACTTTTATCTCTTTGTACCAAGGTTAGAGTTTTCATCCTTTGTACCAACGACTTTTTGGTTTCATATATTCGTACATCAGCATGTTTACAAAATATGTGTAAAAGAGAAAACCTTTCTCCAAAATCAGCCATGATGTCTACTCTCCTGATCTGTGATTCACCAGTGAGGATGTCCACCTCAGTCTCGATCACAGCAGCACAATAGGTGAAATAGTGGAACTTTGGATTTCCTGGTCCAGGGGAGAAGCTGTGAAATTATTGTATTGAAAAACACATTTATAAACCAGAACCTGACAACAGAAATATAATATACATCATTGAGAAAGTAGGCAAGTAAACCAGATAGAGAAACAAATAGAAATCAGTTTTTGAACTTCACTGTTTAGAACTGTTCCTATATAAAATACAGTAAATTAAGTACAGGACCTTTTCACACTGATGACACAGTGGACATATGAGGCTAGAATCCCTTTTCACACTGATGACACAGTGGACATATGAGGCTAGAATCCCTTTTCACACTGATGACACAGTGGACATATGAGGCTAGAATCACTTTTCACACTGATGACACAGTGGACATATGAGGCTAGAATCACTTTTACTGCCCAAAACATTACCTGGTACTTTATTATGCTGGGTCATTGTGAAAGCCGAGGTCAATTTTGAAAATTATTGGCTAATAATGCAGATTCACAACAAAGACATTCGGCCTGAAGAATAAGAAAGCAATAGTTACAGGAAAAAATAAGAAGAAAGAGAAGACTGAGAATAGGGAAAAGGAGGTGGAGTAAGAAGAATGAAATAAGAGAAGTAGGTAAGAATTGGTAAGGAAGAGAGAGAGAATGAAGAGGTGGAATTAATATGGGATTAGAGAAATTTAGGGAACAATGGAAAGAAGAAAAAATACAAGATTGAAATTACAAGAACAAAAATCAAGAGAATATAAGAAGTAAAAGAAATAGTACCTAAAAACTAAAACAACAAAAAGATGGAAATGAATGCAAGGGTAGCGTAAAATGAAAGGAGATATTGTCAGCAACATCTTAACAGTCTAGTAAAGCTGTGACAGAAGAAGGTTTGGGTTTACGTGTATCTGGCTGACAGGTCAACATTGCTCTTGGCACAGTTCTCACACAACTCCTTCCAGTCGGCGTCAGGGAACTTTTCTCTGATTGGCCTCATGCGTTCTTTCAGAATATTGCTGGCTTCTACAGCAGCCTATGGTCACAGAAGCAGAAAATATCATTGCTAGGTATGCCTGATAGTAGACTTTAAGGTTATTAATTTATAACGTACCCCAAACATGAAATCCCCCGTGGGAAATCCACAGCTGACCTGGCAGTCCATTATTTCAAGGGGTGGAAGTGTGCTGTTGTGTGGCGCTTTTTTTGAGTGTTAATCTAGTGTTTTCTAATGCTAACCCTAACCCTAACCCTAAACTTGGCAGTAGATAAATCGCGAGAAACTACAACCTGAACACCCTAGAATTTGTTGGGAATGTCTACCGTGACGTTGTCGTGACGTCAGGGGTAAGTTATAAATTAAGTACCGACTATAATATAACAACACAATCTCAAATTAAAATTACATGACAATCAATCAGTAGAAAAAAGAAACTCAGACCAATGTTTAAAATCAACAGCTGAATGCTAGCAGAGATTTTCCTATATATGATATAATTCTCTTCTTTAACTATGTCTCATTCCCTCTGTTCCTGCTGTTCGCATTGCTGTTTCTATGTGAACTAGCTGGTTGTTCATGATTCTGTTGTTTTGTCATTTGATAAATCTATGTTTCGTTTCACTCCATTTAGCTTTCTAGTTAAAATATGTCTCAAGATATTTTTTTAGTATCATTTCAACTGCAATTATCCCAATTTGTGACACACAATTTTCAGTTTTTTGTTATTTCATCAGTTCTTGTTATGCCTAGTGGTACATGAGGCTTCAGAGAGAACTTTCCATGCTTTCCTGTCCTGTGCAATCTTCAGTGCTGTTTTCCATGTCAAAGATGCCCCACTCAGGTCATTTTTCATCGTTCATCTCCATGTTGTTTTTGGGTGCCCCTGTTTTCTCTTTCCCTCTGGTGTCCATGTGAGAGCTGTTTTGGCAGATATATCAGGATTCATTCTCATAACATGGCCAAGCCATTTCCATCTTCACTTGGTTATCATACTGTTTAAAGTTTCTTGGTTTGTGACTTGAAGTAGTTGAGTGTTTGAGATTGTATCTGGCCTGAAAATTGTGATAACTCTATGTAGACATGTGTGGTGGAAGGTGGACAGCTTGTGTGCATCCTTTTTGGTCATTATCCAGCATTCAGCTCCATAAAAAAGAACTGGCAAAATGATGCTCTTGTAAAGTCAGAGTTTCGTTCCTCTGCAGTCACTGTTGGATTTCCAGATTTTATTTATTGTTATTTAGGGTGAGATAAATTTGCACAACATCTAGTCCACCTCCCCCCCCCCCCCCCCCCCCCCCCACCCTCTCCACCTAACATTTTGCATCTGGGTTAATAAACCTTCATTATTTGACATGCATTGTAACACATATGTTATATATATATCATCACCATGGTGATAATGATGATGCCGGTGATGCTGGTGGTGATAATGATGATAGTACAAACAAGATGTGTCATATGAAGTGAACAGTTAATAGAATCACAGACAATTGTCTGTGTGGAATATTAATCAGAAAGACTTGCATGAAAATTCCTCAACCATTCACCTAACTAGAACATTCATAAGATGTCCACGTCAAACATTTCCCAACACCAGCATGCATGGAAGATTTACATTCATGAGACACTCACCTATTTGAAACATTTACCAGTCACACATATACTGGGAAAATTTACGAGACACTGACCTCTTGGAACATTCACCAGACACTCAGATACATAAAACTTTCACAAGACACTTAACTCAGCAGAACATTCACCGGACACTCACACGCATGGAACATTCACCAACCACTCCCATACAGGAAGCATGGAACATTTAACAGACACTCACATACAGGGAGCATTCACCAGACACTCACATGCATGGAACATTCACCAGACACTCACATATATGGAGCAATTAACAGAAATTCCCACACACAGAACATTTAACAGACACTCACATACATGAAACATTTTACAGACACTTACATACACAGAATAATCACCACACACACACATTCATGGAACATTTAACACACTCAAACACATAGAAATATCACCAGACACTCACATACATGTGACATTAACCAGACACTCACATACATGGAACATTCACCAGACACTCACATACATGGAACATTCACCAGACACTCACATACATGGAACATTCACCAGACACTCACATACATGGAACATTCACCAGACACTCACATACATGGAGCATTTAACAAACATATGCACTAAACATTGGGAGTCGCTGTTGCGTTGGCGGCTAGATGACCGCCTAAGGGTTGGAAGGTCATGAGTCAGATCCTGAAGAAGTCTGCATTTTAAAAAATAAATACCTTGACTCCAAGGTCGACCCAGCCTTGCGTGGTACCAGGTGCAATCCTGGGAAGTAAAGGCGGCTGGCATAATGCTGAGAACATCACCCACCAAGTGCCAATTGGTCTATTAAAGTATAGGTCTAGCCCTATATTCCCAATACGTCAATAGGTGTGGAAAAGGAACCTTTATTATTATTTTTATTATTTATTAATGGAACATTCATCAGACACTCACATACATGGAACATTTAACAGACACACACATGGAACATTAAAAGACACATGCATGGAACATTTAACAGACACATACATGGAACATTTAACAGACACATACTGGAACATTTAACAGACACATACATGGAACATTTAACAGCCACTCACATACATGGAACATTTAACAGACACTCGCATACATGGAACATTCACCAGACACTCACATACAGGAAACATTTAACAGACACATACATGGAACATTTAACAGACACTCACATGCATCAAATTTTCATCAAACACTAACCTCCAGAAATATTCATCACTCACTCACCTGCATGGAGCATTGCTCAAACACTCACCTGCATGGAGGCCTCACTGCCAACACTGCCACCAGTAACGGTGTTGTTTGGTGCAATGATGCCCTGGTTGGGTCTGACTTTAACATTGTCAATAGGAACACCTAGGGCATAAGCCACACCTTGTGCAACCTATATTTTTTTTTAAAAACACCACATTACTGTTAGGTATGTCAGAATGGATGTTACAGGCTTTCTAGTTCTGTCATACTGGTAGCTTTCATATTTTGTGTTGCTGTTTTTTTTTTCTGTGTTGTTTTAAATTTGATTCCTTTCCAGATTATTTTGTTCCACTGTGCTATAGACAGGCATGGTTATCACAGCTCATGGTAATACAGCAAGACCAGCACACATTATGAAGATTATTCCACAATAAGTGCATTCGATTCAGGACCATTGTTGACATCATGGTATATTTAACATGTTGCTTCTCAGATGCTCAGCTCTCAACCTATCTGCAGTGTTCTCTTTCATCCCTATTTCCTTCCCAACCCCCAACCTCCCCCCACCCACCCACTTTTTCCCCCTAACTCAAGCAATATGGCATCCTGCTCCCATTAATCCACCTTAATACCTGTATCATTCATGCCTAGCTTGCAAGCATCTTTCAATCATAGCAGTCTAGGTTTTCTAAGCCCAAGATGGATCAATGTTCAACATACCTTCATGTAAACAGTTTTACTATTGTCATATTATTTCTAATTTTATTTTTTATTTCATATTATTATTTCATTCTTTCTCTTATCAGTACCAGTTATGAATCATTAACATTTGCAGTTCTACTACTCTTTTATTCTTACTATTATATATTATCACTTTTAATTTTATGACGACTTTTTTTTTAAAGCCTTCCTTTATTTTATTTTATTTATTCATTTCACATCACCTTTTCTTTTATAGTTTCCTCATGTGACCCCTTGATGGTTAGAATAATCTCCCCTTTGTTATTGTCATGTTGAGAAAAGCCACAGATAAAACATAAGTTTGAATGTTTTGTGCATGTTGTTCTGTTTAGTAGGGGTTATTTCTGACATCTTTTACCCATTCATTCTATTTGTAAGGTAGTTTTTTACAGCACAGATTTAAACTTGATGTACATTATAGCTTGCACTAAGCCCTGAAGATTGTGCAGTGTAATGTAGTCTCCACAATACCATGTCAACTCTGGTAGCCCATGTACCATATTTTCCCAAGTAAAGGACAACATGATTTTCCAGATTTTTGTAAGTTTCAAATTAGGGGTCCTCTTATGCAAAGAACGTGTCTAAAATACCTCCCCATGTGGTTTTTGGGGCCCTAATGTAGGGAAAACAAGAAGAGACCCAATGCTTCCCCGACAAGTATGTTGTAGGAGTCAACTAATTGGGGCTTTCCTTCAAAGTCAGAGTACATCTGCCCTAGTGCTAAGGAAAAAGCAACTGCACACAAATAAGCCAGTAAAATGGATGTTCACGCAAAACTCAGGCCCTGTCACAAAGCCAAAGTACAAATGAATGAACAGCCAGGACTTTCCACCAGAGCTTACAGCTGGCAACAACAAAGAATGTAGTAGAAGAAGTCTAAAATATTTATTTCCTAATTTTAGGCTTAAAAATAGGGGTCATCTTATACATGGGAATGTCTCGTACACACAAGAATATGGTAATCAATGATGTTAACAATGCAGCCTGGGCTATAGAAATAATATATCTTATCTCATAATGAAACTGTTGAGAGCAGGGATAGTGTAATAGCTAGATGCATTACTGCTAGCCTGATGATCTCAAGTTGGAATCCTTATCAAGTCAGATTTTTTTCAACACTGACCTTGGATATCAGGTCAACACACCCTAAAGTGGATACCAGGCAATGTCCTGGGAAGCAAAGGTGGTTGGCGTGATGCTGAACACATCATGCATCACCCCAAAGTGGGTACCCGGCAGTGTCCTGGGATCAATTGGTATATTTTTAACCCTACCAGACCTGAGGCCCTGAACCTAACTGCCCCCATACCTGAATTCCTGGGCATCAACACGGAAAAACCAACATGATATACAAAAATATTAGTTACATGCAGACAAGTGGTTAGATTAAGTTTAAACTTGGAGACATTGTAGAAAATAGGTTTACCTTTCATCTAGCGCCAATATTCCACCTTTGTGTGCAATTCCACCCATAAAGATCAGCATTGTTTTACAAAGGGGGCACCAGATTTTGCTATTTGAGAGACATGCCCCCTTCTCTTACTATCGATCTAGTTTTAAATCTATAATTTTCAACACTCTCCTCATCACTCTGACTATCACTTCAACTAGGAACGTATTCTTCACGAAATGCTGACTCCTCAAGAGTCTAAATCAACTAAAGTATCGATCATCTGTTGGACTGTGAAAAGCCTAGACCTATTTCACTTTCGTGTCGAAGTGCCTGGTTCATCAGCCGCTCGTTTTATTGTGAATTTTCTGAATTTTTTGCAGTCAAACCAAACAAAGAAAATCCAGACACACATGGGCAGCAAATCTCAATGACTAACCACAAGGTCTAATTATGACTGGCTAGTTATTTTTAGTTTTATTTCTCATAGTACGCAAATTCCCGACATTGAGGGACAGCGGTTTAGCGGCAGATTAGGAAATTCCTGTAATAGCGAGCCAGCGGTCTGGGAGAGTTAAAAATGTGTCTAGGTAGGTATGTCTTATGCAGCACACATTTTTTACTGTAACTGTTAGTGTAAACTATACTAATAAAAGTTCCTATGTCAGTTGTAGGCTCTGTTTTTAAATAAGGCAGTCTACCTTGGTGTAAAGCCCTTGTCCCATTTCCACGCCTCCCTGGGACACAGCGACAGACCCATCTCTGGCATAGATGGACACAGTAGCTCCATAGCCTGGGCCAAAATACATCATTCCATACTTGTTGGTGGTCATCGTGATGCCTCTCTTTTTCCACAAATTTTCCTTTAGTGAAACAAAGTTTTTAGGAGTTACAGGACCTGATGAAGCAAGTAAACAGATGAAGTGTGGAGCATGGATTAGACAAACAAATTTTAAAAAAAAACACTATGATGATTAACAATGGAAAGAAGCCACCAACAATGAACAACATAGTAAAAGGAGAGATATTACAACATGTAACACATTTCTCCCATCTTGGACATGTAATAACAGATGATGGCAGGATTGAAAAACTTTAAATAATGTGGACACAAACAATAGATTGTACAATTTACTGCCAAGCATATTTTATTGCACCATGCAGCAAGCAAAGATGAATTAACTCCAGTGAAATAAAAAAATAATTTTTTCTGCTCTTCTATCCAATTGCCGGAAGTTCACAATTATCACGTGATTTACCAGGGTAACTTTAAACTGACAATTAACTTCATCTGTTTACAAAAGAGAGGATTACACATTTTTATTATTAAAGCCTGTTATGTGTGTGGTAGATCCCACAGAAACACTGTCATAGCACAGGCCCTATGACATGACCAGGGATGAATGGCAAGGAAAGTCACTCTCTTTGTGAGCCCGACTTTGTGAGCTGTACCAGAGGTAGATTGCAGCCAATTTTCATTAAGGAGTAGGCATTTGACTGTTTGACTGAAGAGAATCAGGTCCAATGTTTAAAAAAGTTTGCCCAGAGAACATTTGTACTAACATTAAATATTTCGACACATAATGCACGATTAGAACGGACACTGAGAAATCTTAGCAAGCCACTGATATCAAGAAATTAATAAGCCATATTTGTAGGCACTGATAAGTACACAGGGAAGAAGCAAATAAGATTTACTATGATAACAGAGAATACACATTATAACAGAAAACTTGAGCTTTCAATATTCACCACTTACCTGATTGAAGGCGTCCACTTGTCTTATTCTGCCTTCCACTTCAGCTGTATCTTTCAGACGTCTCCACAGCTCTCTGATCGTACAGTCCTTCATATCATGACCATACAGATCTTTCTAAAATTTTAAAGATAATAATAAAACAAAACTAAATTCTAATTCAGTGAAACTCAAATAATATAATTAAATAATTCACAATTTCATAACATCAGACAATTAAATTGCTTATGTCATCAATATTAATGACTAAATTTTTCTGTTGGATCTGCTGCCAAAAATATGTTTAATCAATTCAGTTTTATATGGTTGTTCTAAATTTTATAAGTATTCAGTCAGGTACTAGAGTATGAAGAGGCCAGTCTGCAAATCAGAGCTGGAATTTGCCGATGACGAGGCCCTGCTTGTTAAATCAGAGGCCCAACTAAAATCAAATTTACTTGTCTGGAAGGAAGAACTCAAGAAGAGAGTGATGACAATCAGTATCTCCAAAACTAATACCAGGGTGATTTCAAGAGAGGAGAGGAAACATCAGATCATGATGGCATGATGGGACAATATGCATTGGAGCAGTTTTATCAATATCCCCTTCATATCGCTGTTGACACATAAGGCATTCACAAGTGATCTCCATTGCTGTCGGTCTGCTACTTTTCTGCCCATGGTATCCCATGTCAGTTTACATTCCTTCATTTCCCATTCTATTGTCCTTCTCCAGGTTTCCTTAGGTTGTCCACATCTCTTTTTCACATCTGCTGTCCACGGGAAAGCTGTTTTTGCCAGAATGTTACAAGGCATTCTGCAAACATGTCCAAGTCATCATCGTTTTACTTTAATAACATTTGCCAGTGATGCACATTCTGTTTTCCTCCTCAGTTCTTCATTTGTGATCTTGTTTAGATAAAATATTCATAGAATTTTTCTTAAACATTTATTTTGAAAAGTTTATGTGTAATTCCTGCTGTCATTTTCCAATATTCACTGTTGTATAATAGTATTCCTAATCTGTTGCTCTGGTATATTCTGAGTTTTGTCTTCAAATAAATCCCTTTGACTTCCATATAAAGAGAAAAGGTAAAGGTAAAGTCGGGAGATGTGAACCAGCATCATTGCACACAGTTATAATCCATTAGTGCTCTGACACCAGTGCGGACAGCTGATAAGAACTGTCCTCCTGTGTCGCCCTTCGCATGTAACTCTGTAGCTACAGCGACGTTCCTCCATTTACCCCAGAGTGTCAACTCTGGTACTTATTTCCTAGAGGCTGGGTGAACCCCGGAAGCCAACCGGTTTCGAACACCGACCGTGGCTGCAGTGAGCTGCAGCTGGATTTGAAAGCGAGCCTCTTATCGACTGCGCTAACGTGGCCCGCCTGACTTCCATATATTGTTAAGCATAGCAAATGCTTGATTTGCTTTGTTTATTCTTGATGTTTCATCCTTTTCAGAATCTCCAGCTGGAGTAACTTCACTTCTGTGGTATACTTCCTCTACTGCTTCAACATTTTAGATAATTGGATTTTCTGTTTTATAATTATTTCTCATTACTTTAGTTTTACTGATGTTTATTTTCAGTCCTATCTTAAGGGCTGTTGTTGAAAGTCTTTCAATCTTTTCTTGAGCGTACACATGATGGCTTGATTTAAGGCTGATGCCATCTGCATAGTCCAAATCCTCTAAAACAGAGGTAAGTCACCATCTGATGACTCTTTTTTCTATCTCGTGTAACTTCAGTGGCTAAACTGAACAAAAAGGGGGATAGTATGCATCCCTGTCTGGCTCCTGTGTTGACAAAGAAACTTTCTGTTGGATAATTATCACAAACTATCTAGCATTGAAACTTCAAGTAAATGGCTTTAATCAAATTTACTATTTTCTGTGGTACACCATAGTGACGCAAAATCTTCCGTAGTTATTCCCTATGCAGGCTATAAAAGGCATTTTCAAAATCAACAAAGGTCATATAAACTGCACTATTCCATTCATTATTTTGTTCAATTATTTGATGCAGCGTGAAGATGTGACCAATACATGATTTCTCCTTTTTGAATCCTGCTTGCTCTTGCCTTATGATACTATCAAGTGCTTGAGTCATTATTTTAAGAATTATCTGGCCAAAGATTTTACTTGTTACTGATAGTAATGTGATACCTCTCCAGTTGTTACAGTTTCCTAAATCTCCTTTCTTTGGTAATTTAATAATACAGTAGTATCCTTTTTCCACTCCTGTGGGATTTCTTCTGTTCCAGATTTCTTAGAAAATCTTACACAATAGTTTTGGCATTTCAATTTCCTCCAAATGGAGCAGTTCAGTGCAAATACGATGGAGCTGTAATGGACCAAAATAATAGGCAATAAGTCAGAGTTGTCTGCTCGGAAATCAGCAGCTAGTGGGTTTTTCCAGGCCAAAAATTAGGGTTTTTCAGCAAAAAAGAAATTAGTAAGAGGATAAAAATGGCTGTGTACATCTCTACCATGTGCCTGTCCTGACGTATGGGTGTGGGCAATGACAACAGCTCACAGAAGCCAGCTTCAGGCCTCAGAAATGAGTTATCTGAGAAAAGTATTCAAAATGACAAGAAGGGATAAAGTTCACAGCCAGACAGTATATAATGATCTTGAAAACCAGGCATCACAAACTTGAGTAGATCAGTCACAGGTACTATGGTTTCACATGAATGCAGAATGGAAGAGAATTGACCACCAGGGCATGCATGGAAAGCCAAGAACCAGGGAACAGACCACCAAGGACATGCATGGGAAGCCAAGAACCAGGGAACAGACCACCAAGGACATGCAGAGTCGACTGGTAAGACAACACCCTACAGTCCCTGACTGGTAGAGGACTGGAATGGAATAAAGCCAAAAACAAATATGCTGACAGAGAAGTCTGACAATCTCCCAGGCAAACCTCTGCAATCCAGGGTAAAAGGGGATCGACAAAGTAAGCAAAATCTTTATTATGATTCATTCATTGTTATACAGCTGTTGCTAATGATTTGATTCATGCATTTTATATAACTTCTCCTCTGGGGTCTCCTGGCTAAGTATCATGCTCTGAAGGTTGTTGGTTCACTGAGCGATGTGTCATTTAGCTGATAGGCCCAGTTTTTATGGAGAACCCTAGGGGTATTCACTAGAGCTACAGAGCTGGTGCTTTGTGTGACACTCTCAGCAACTAGCTAGCTTTTTTGTGGCAAGAGACTGTGCCATATTTGGTAACCCAGTGCAGTTAGGTCGATCCTCTTGATTTTAACTATTTTTAAATGCAACTTCTGACAGAGATATGATCTGTTTCAGTCCACCTGAAATTACAGTGGTTCAACAAGTACATCTCCACATAAAATGGAAACGTTACAAATGTGGGATTATGTACAAACATAATATTTAGATTTCACTATTCCACCCTTCCCAACACAACCCTCATCCCCGCCCCCCCCCCCCCCCCCCCCCCCACCTTTTCTGAATTTATGATAAGTAATTAAACAAAAGCTAATGGCTACACCAGGAGAGACACACATATAAATATTCTGCTTAGAGTTTTAAGGAAGATTTACAGTTCTGAATCTTGCTCTTCTATCTGCCATGATCATACACGCATCATGCTGTTGTAGAGCTTCTCTTATGTTATCTTTCCACCTTGTTCTTAGTTTATCGTGTGCTCCACATCATTTTACTCTTACAAAAAGAATGATGACAATAAAAACATAGGTACCACTAGGTGCATTGTTTTATAGTAAAAGTCCACTTCCCCAGCCTCAGGCGTATTGAGCTAGACCTATATTTTATAGACCATTCAGCACTCAGTGGGTGATGTGGTCAACATTGTACCAGCCACCTTTACTTCCCAGGACTCCATCTGGTACCCATTTAAGGCTGTGTTGACCTGGTAGCCAAGCTACGTTTTGACAAAGTCTGGTTCCGGCAGAAGTCCAATCCATGATCTTCAGGTCTGCAGGTGAATATCTAGCCTCTACACCACAGTCCCTCCCCACTGTTTTATAGAGCAGCCGTTAAGAACTCTTTCAGGACCATATTTTGTTTAAGGGTTTGGACAGCATTAATTTTGAGCAGAATTTGTTTACAGCAATACGACAAAGCTAAAATTTTCCTGAAGAAAATGTACTGGCTGTTTTGGGACATATAATATATCAAATTAAAGATAAATGAGTGCAAAATAAATCTAAACTATTTAAATGTCAGTATTACAACAAAATATTATTAAAATCACACAATATTCAAGGATGTTAGACACATATGAAGATTATGGACACAAAAAATGTTATTCTTACCTTACTTTATTACTGGTTCAACAACACTGCTATCCAATTCTAAGAATTCATATGCCTTCTCTGTTCAATGATGTATTAGCTAGTCTTTATTTGAAACAATTGATTTAAATACTTTGGATGTTATGATCATTTTTGTATGACATGTAAAATTTTACAACAACCGAAAATTGGGAAAAAAGCTGATTAAAACATTGATCCGATTTAAATATACTGTTCAGTTTTCATATCCTAAACTAAATTATCACCAATAGGTTTGTCACTTAAATATCAATCAAAATATCCAGACTGTTGTCACCATCTGGCAGAGATTCAACAACGACATAGCATATGAACAGTTCTAGACCTTTTCCCTTATAATTTAAAATAGGAAAAATATTTTCAATCAGAAAATAATGCACAGAGCATGATGAACTTTGCAAATGAAAGTCTTCCTTTTGCTAATCCTAATTGTTCAAAAACTTGTTCAAAGAAGTTTGTTTTACCTACAAACTGAACACAATTATAGTGTCTCTATCATACGCCAATTTACTGGTGATTCGTCCATTAGGGATACATTTTTTCGCCAGTTTACTGGCAAAACGTCTTTAAACAATTAGTTGGAGAATTACAAAAATTATTTCCCTCTTTGTGTTTGCAATTAATAAAGCACTGGCAATTTTGTTAGAGAAAGACTTGGATACTGATGGACTGATTCTATTCTGAGAAAACTCACCATCAAGTGCCTAGCCAAAAAGCATTAGCTATTATGCATATCCACAATCTGTGATCATCAACAGCATGTATCAGTTTATGTGCTGACATCCCTCAATGCCATCACAAAAGAGTGTCAAAAATCTTCTTGCATTGTATTCCTCTATCTCATTTTCATAGATTTTTCTAGTAGTCACAGTTTGTTCTAGTTTCCATCTTCTCATTGCATGACCAATATAAGGTGACTGTCTCTTTCTGATGTTTGTGATAAGATGTCTCAGAGCCCTAGCCTCTTTCAAATCATTTGGGGGGGGGGGGGGGGGGGGGGGGGGGGGGGGGGGGGGGGGGGGGGTTTGGTTGCTCTCCAATGAATTACAAGGATTCTTTTCTAAAACCACATATACAGGGTCTCAAGAAATTATTTGGCTTATTTGTTTTTTGTCCAGGATTGAGAATACTACATAATACAAAAATTATTGTAGTTAAATTTGAAATGATTAGGCTCAAGACTGCTTGCCAGTTGACGCAAAAGACATTCATTGAAATCCCTAACATCACATGGATTTTGCTAAACTCAATTTCTGTTCTCAGGTTGACCCAGCATTAAATGGCTGCCAGGAAATATTTACGGAAGTAAAGGTGTGACTTTGACCATTTCACTCAATACATAGCAGTTGGACTCTAAAAATATGTTGCTAGCATAGCATGTTCATTTCGCCACAAGGCAAGGAAAAATAATTTTCTAGACTTCTTGTGTTTGTTTTAGCACTGAAAGACAAATGTGGACCACATAAAGACAGATAATTACCTGATGTTTTTCATAAAGGTTGATTTCCTTCACAACAATAGGATGTTTATTCAATGTCTTAGCAACATGCTCCATGATGGTCTCAATGACAAATGCTGCAGGCACAGCACCTAGAGATGAAAGAAGTGCATTTTTACAAACACTTACATAAATGCACAGAGGGTGCATGAGGATGTAAAAATATTATATATATATAATAAACAAATAGACAACGTATTGATAGGCACTCACAGAAAGAAGTAGAAAGATAGAAGGACACACTAGACAATATAAAAATCAAGCTATAGTTACCAAGCCAGGAATCGAACCTGTCTCCTCCAAATGGTGTGTGCCTGCCTCGCTATGAAAACATGTGTACTCAGCACATGACCACTTCATCATCAAGAGCCTTGCCAAATGGTGTGGGCGATCATGCCTCTCCACAATCTGCGATCTGCTTGTATCAGTTTGTGTGTTGACAACCCTCCATGCCATGACAAAAGACTGTCAAGAATCTTCTCACGCTGTCTTTCTCGGTCTCTTTTCGCACAGATCTTTCCTGTGGTCACAACCTGTTCCATTTTCCCTCATCTCATAACATGACTTAAAAATTATGACTGTCTCTTTCTGATGTTTGTGATAAGTTGTCTTCGAGCATTCACCTCTTTCATAACATCACGACCAACTTCAGTGCAGTTTTCCATGTCAGAGATGCAGCACTCAGTTCACTTTCCATCGTTCGTCTCCATGTTGTTTTTGGGCACCGCTTTTTCTCTTTCCTTCTGGCGTCCAGGTCAGAGCTGTTTTGGCAGGTATGTTAGTTAGTTAATCAGAAGATTATCCTCATCGCACATTGGACAAATCCATAAGTGCTTGGATCCCATCGTCAGTTAATCCCTCAGCTTGTGGTGACAGATAACACCAGTTCTGTACTGGTTTAATGTTCTTTTTTTATTTGTTGCTACCTCTATAGTGTTAATGTTTTGCAACCGATCTGTTGATCTAAAGTTATTGTAGTCTTTTCAGTGTAGCTGATTCAAAGTCGTATCTTAAATCATCTTCTCGTCCGGCCTCCTTGAGAGAGCATTGAAAATGTTGGCCCGGTCCATTGCTTTAACTGTACCTACCATGGTCCTGCCAGCAAGCAAATCCGCTCGTTCATTCCCTCTGACCCCAAAATGTCCAGGTTTGAACTTTGTACATGTGGAACAATAGATCCCTCAGTGTAAATAACTGCACCTCTATCAGCAAAATTTTCAAGAATTAGGGCTTGAACTTCTGCCTCATCTACCAACGGGCCTTGTCTGCAATCTCTACCCAGTTTTATGCAGACTGAAAAGGATGTATCCCACTCTGCTGGCACTTGTACCCATCCCCGGCCAGGTTCTATGTCCTTAGTTGAACAAACTTGTTGAATAATGTCCTTGGCCTAACCCACCCTGGAATTCTCTATTTTTAACCTGCTACCCTTCTTCCTGTGAATCTCACCATGCACTTGATTGTGTGTATCAGCAATGATATGAAGATACGCACATGCTTGGCAGATCACTGTTCTCACTTCCATGGTTGGAAGATCAAGGAAGTAACAAATCACTCTGCATGCTGTTGTTTTTTTTTGTATGTGCATCTAAGTATGATGTGCATGGCCTTATACTGTATCTGTTCTAGTCTTTCTATCTGTGTACGGCTAAGATTCAGAATCACAGGTATATCAGGATTCATTCTTATGATAAGGCCAAGCCATTTTCATCTTCTCTCTGTTATCATACTGTCTAGAGTTTCTTGGTTTGTGACTTGTGAAGTGTTTTTTCTCTGATGTTAGCTCTTAAACTGTCTGCAAACCATTTGTCCTTTTTGACTACAAAACATGTGACAATTATGTGTTTATAAGATAGTTTCAAGCCTAGCTGTAAACCACAATACAATGTGCTGAATGCTTTTAAGAGTGAATGCAAAAAAAAGAAATGTAAAGAAACACTATACACAATCAGTGATAGGTCATATCTGTGTAGTATTTCAAATGTACCTAGACTTGTATTGAAATATTTTGGCCACAATGAAAGACATTACATACTTGTAAAATCATAAAGGATAGATAAGTTGAAGGTAAGACAGCTTGAGGTAAACGATGATACAAGGGGAGGGGGAGAGGGGGCATAATATAAAGAGATGGATGAACAGCAGTATGTGGGAATGTACTACCAAGACAAGAGATTTAGTGTGCAATACATATCCATTGCAAACAACTTTCATTGCAATGATGGTACCTGACTTATGAATTGAGACATGCATTAGAAGAGAAATACCTGGAGCCCTTGTTGGAGACATTGTCTGCTTGTTTGTCCACATTGGGTGAGGGCGGATCTTCCAGTTGGGCACAAAGTAGCCTGAAATTTTTGGATTTATTAGTGATTTCTACATTAAATTATTGTAAGCCTGATGTATTCATTGATAATTTTGTTCACATATGTATACACACGTGTATGAGTATGACATGTGACAGAAAACTAGCTGATTGTCAAATATCAGTTACCATTTAAGTAATGTGAGAAAATCTGCTCATGAAATATTATATAAGATATGAAAAACATAAATAAGCTTTCCCCCGTGTGTCACAGAGGCCCTCACGGGGAAGCAAAGAAAAGTAACACTTTACAACCGTGCCAAGCTTGTTGTAAGAGAGTAGGGTTGGGTTTGAAGTTGGCTACCTCATCCTGTAAAAATAATAGCCACAAAAACTAACCAACTATGGAAAAGTCAAAAACAGAAACAAGAGAAACCCAGCCAAAAGATGGAGAGGACATGGGGAGAGCTGCATTTGATGGTAAAGGATAGAATGACCTGGCATGAGCTGGTTGATAGCCTATGCTCCATTGGGGGTTTGTCATGTGCTAAATTGGGGTGACAGCACACTAAGATATAACCAAGTGTCGAGGAAATAACTTGTGCTCGAACTCCATATCCACTCGCACCAGACTGCTGTACACAACGCTCGAGCATAGTGTCAGGAAAACTCAACAACAGTTGTTCCTCATTCATTTATTCACAAGAGAGTTCGGTCTACCAAGCCGCACACAATAAATGGTATAAAGCAACGTGACATATGTCCTTATGTTGGCTAACATGGAATTAACCTCATTATGCTTCATGCTCCCAAAAAACAGTCCTAGCGGCGCTCCATAATACAGCTTACAACTTGCTGTTGATCAGACTCTTGAGCTGAAAACTTTAGTGCCTTGGTCGCTGGCTAAGCCTCACATCATGGCTAGCAGTAAGAATGAACAGGCTCCATCTAAATTACACAGCTGACCTCCGTTGATATACTCGTAAGATGCACTTTACCTCAGCTGACTGAGAACCTCTACAATCCCCAAGCTCCCAATATGCACACAGCAAATCAGCCACATAGATAGATTTTACACAGAACAGCAGGACTCCAAACTCTGAGTACCCTAAGCAGACAGCCAATGCTGTCATCTACCAGATTCCTCCTTTTACGTAGAATTACTGCCTTGTTTCAGTAGTGACCATGACCGCCACACGCGTCATCACCCAAGGACAGTTATCTTACAGAGGAACACACAGCTCTTCTCTGCTCAATTCTTCTCAATGACTCTGTCCTCAACTCTGGACTGCTCTGTCCTCAATTCTGGACTGCTCTGTTCTTAACTATGGACTGCTCTGTCCTCATATACATGCCTGCGTTCTCTGTGAGCGAAATATGCCTGGCAATCATTTGTGCAATCTATTGTGTGTGTCTTATATGTGATATTTATCCAGATTGATGCAAACTGTATGTTAGAAAAAAAAAGAAGAAGAAGAAATACTAACCCATGTCCATGTAGGTCATAATGTGAGCCAACTCTGAAGCATTGCTGTCCAACATTCCACAATCCAGATACAGGTCAACATCCACCACCTGGACATCCCCAGAATTACTGAATCCCACCTGTTTTAGAAAGGGGAATGGGGGAGGGGGGAAAGGGGGGGGGGGGGAATAATTATTTTTTACAAGAACAAGTTATCTTAACTAGCAATTAAGGTTGCGAAAGACCAAATATTTCTTTTATCGGAAACTTTCTCAAATTATTATGCATTCCCACTGTTGAATAAACAAATAATACAGGAATGAGAGAAAGAATGTTAATCATCATCATCATTATCATCATTGTAAGTATGTACTTTTGCTGATAAGTATCATAAGGAGGAAGACTATGCAATCCACTGCTTGAAGGTTAGCATTGGGTACTGTCATCCTGTGTCGATGTAGAAGGTCTTTAATATTATCAGTCTATCAGTTCCTAGGGTGACTTCTTGCTTTCAAATCAGATCTTTCCAGGTGTAGTTTTTAAAATATTGTTACTTTTTCGAGTAGGAACCCTTATTTATAATAGCCAAATGATCCATTATTCCCTTCTACAAAAGATAAGCAACCTATCAGCTAGGTTGTAAACTTGAAACTTCGTCCAAATTTGCTTTAAAGATCACTACCAGTGATTCCCCCATGTGGGTTCCGGGGCCCTACTATGGGAAAAACAAGAATAGACCCACTGCCTACCCAAAAGCAGGTCGTAAGAGTCGACTAATTGGGAGCTTCCTTCGAAGTCGGAGTGCATCTGCCTGAGAGGCAATGAACCAACAGTCTGCATACAGATCTGTCAAAGGAATGCACACGCAACACTCAGGTTCTGGAACAGGACTGCAGTCCAGAAGTGGACGAACAACCAGAACTTTTCACCAGAGTTCACAGCTGGTAAACATGAAGAAGAAGAAGAAGACTACCAGTGATGTAAAGATGAATTAGCAAATGTTTTGTTTTCTGGTGAATATTTTGTTCCTTTTAATTGCTAGCAGAGATTCTTTTGAAAACAATGTTTTACTTGTATATGCTATATTTCGGATAAATACCAAAGGTGCAGCCAGAGAAGTTTTAGAAGGCTTGACATAGAATATAATTAAAACAACTGTTTAACTCATTCGCCCTGCAAATGCAAAAAAAAAATGGGTAACGAACCCATTGGAATTTCCTGAAAAAAAGTCATAAAAATTTTTTTTACATAATATACTAATAAATTTTCTTAAAATTTAGCTACATCTTTACACATTTCAAACAAATAAATATGTATATATATAAAAGGACTAATCAGTTGTATGAAATGGAATAAATTTCTTACCACCTAAAAACAATATGCATCGGGTGACCCATGATGTGACAGGAGAAAGCTATCACAGAGGCTTATGGAAAAATTTAACATCAGCTTTGTTTAAAAAAGTCATTTAGGTCATAAGGACTCCTTCCCCCACCACAATTATACTTTTAATTTTTATATTCCCATCATGGCCTTTGAACACTGGGCAGGAGCACAGAGAACCAAAGACTAACTGCACTTTTCATGAATACAGGCAGTGCAAACAGGCTGAGATACTGGCATTGATGAGACTGTCAGAAAAGGAAGTAGATTTGTCTTCTCAGGGGACAACAAGGTTAATGTTGTGCACTAATTGGAAGCTTTTGTTGCTATTTTATGTATGGTCAGTAGTTAACTTTTGAGTTTTTTAAATTTATTGTACTTTTTATTAGTGCCACATGTAATGAGATAAGAACATTGCACAAATATATGAGTATTTGAAGCTTCCACATGAAAAAGCATAAAGCAGGAGAAGGTGCGACAAAAGTGCAGCCCGATGTACCACCAAAAGAAAAGAATCATTAAATTGATCAGGAAACCACCAGCCCCAGCACAAGATGACTATTTTATTATGGACAGACCAGAACAAGTCATTATCCTCCGCCTCAGAACAGGGCACAACTGATTACGTAACCACATGTACACAAAATTCAAGATAGGTGTATCAGCCATGTGCACCTGAGGAAAGGTGCCCCAGACAGCAGACTCCAGGACTGCACCGAATTTGACACATTAGGGCAAACCTTTTGGCCAGAAAGAACAACAGTGGAATGTAAACTCTATGGACCACTGAATGAACTAACAGCAGTGAAATTTATACAAGAGACAAAATTGCTGATATAGACAACTTATTTCAGGCGAACAAAAAGAAGAAGAAGAAGAAGAAGAAAAAGCATAAATAAAGATATTTGTCTAGAAGGTACAACAGGTTGAACTATTGTCACAGCTGGTTTAATCTTTGGCCTATACCAGTGACAACGGATGCAGAGATGATGTGCCAGTGTTAGATAGCATACTTCTTCTTCTCTTCCACCATTTACCTCAGTGAGGTGGCAGGGGGAGGGCGGGGGGAGGAGGAGATGTAAGGATCATTTGTGAACTTTTTTCAATGCATTATACAAACTGGTATTTATTTCAGTTATGTTGCTTCTGATGATGTCGCTCCATCTCTTGCATGGTCTTTCCCTTGCTCTGTGTTCATTATATTTCTTCAGCGTAGCTCTCCGTGGCAGTTGGTACCAGGGCATTCTCATCAGGTGGCCAACCATCTCAATTGTTGCTCTTTAATAAACTGTATGACTGGTTTCAGTCCTAGTCTTCTTCCGATTCCCTTATTCTTGATTTTATCTCTTCTTGTCACACTGACAGCATTCCTAAGACATCTAATCTCTTTTGTTACAATTTCTGCTCGTTAGTTGTAGTAAGGGTCCATATTCGGCACTGGTAGCACAAGCAGATACTAGTCTGGCTAATACAGATTCTGTCAGTAAATAAGTAAAGGACATTTTTTATGCCTTCAACTCCAGTGGAAAGTGTTAGCTGTTTGCCCACTCCTGGACTTTAGTTTTATTCCAGAACTTGAGTTTTGCATGCACATCCATTTTACAGACCTGGCTTTTTTTGTAAGCAGCCTGTTGGTTCCTCACCTCTCAGGTAGATGCACTCTGACTTCAAAACAAACTTTATAGACCAAACTCCAGCCTTCTACAGTCAGAATATCTACTCCAAGTATATCTACATAAACAAACAATTGATATATATATATATACAGCCTTACCTTGTATTTTGCCAGGAGAGGTGATCGCTTTCCACACATCTGGATGTTTGTTTCTAGATCCAGTGATATACGCACTGGTCTGAGAAAGTACATTTATAAATAAAAGTCAGACCATACGTCAAAAAATAAATAAACACAGAGAATTGTTCAAAGAAGATTCTGTCCGTAGCTTAGGATGTTTTAAATTGTTAATGGGTACATTTCCCTACCCTGAGATTTATGGGGCTTGGCCCATATGTTTATACATAATTTGACACTCAATAAGTAATGTGGTTAGTATATTCATGGATTTGGGGTATCTTCTTCTGCGTTTATCCCAAGATGTAATTGCATTGTGTCCGTTTACAGCATGGCTGCGATATTTGAACCTTTTGGCCAACACATCAGACTTCTGCGGGCATTTGTTGACCGGGTTAGCCTTCCCGGTTAGTTTCTGGGGACATGGCAGTCTCATTGTTGTGTGGTTAACTTCATTTCCCAGGTCACAGGTGGTGCCCCAATCAGGCTGGTCCAGAGAGGCCACGTAATGCTGATCAGCTCTCAAGAGAAGGCAGGGGCAGAACATGCATTCCCCGCCATCAAAGGAGGCTTCCACAAATGCAGAGCTAATAATAAATACATGGTGCTCTGATACTGGGCTCACCCAAGGAACCGTCACGTCCTGCTCATGACTGTTTAACCTCACTTTCATATATTGAACATCTCATACATCATGGGCTATCTCTTTTCTAGCCAACAGTATGCAGAATGCAGACCTGGGATTTCATTTACCTACACCACAATTTGAGTACTTTGCTTCTTTTGCATGTCAGACTTTTACTGCAGTGGACTTCCTAAAACAGTAGTTTGCTTGCTTACTTGCTGGTCTTGTGGCGACATATTCAAATCCCTAACAAGCAAAGATTTGTCCTTTTTTCTTTTTTTTTTACAAATTCAGTTGGGGTCCATGGTTGTGTCAGCCATCTATAAGTATCATGTAATGTTTCAGAAAGCAAAGATGACCTATGCAATGTAACCTCGTCATTGTGACATGTCGCCTGCATAGTTTTTGGTTATTAGATTTTTGGAAACTTTCAGCTTCACTGTCTATTCTGAGCAAAATATAAATATAATTACTGAAAATGAAATTATGTGAATTAAAGAAAAGGACCCTTTTCCACACCTTCAGGAATACTAGGCATATAGCACTAGACCTATATTTTATAGACCAAAAGGCACTCGGTGGGTGATGTGATCAACAACGGGCAGATGCCTTTACTTCCCAGGACCTTACCCTGAAAAATGTCTGCGTCCATCAGGACCTAAAACCATGAGCTTCAGATCTTCAGGCGAGTGTCTAACCACTACACCGGAGAGCCTCTTCTGTGTGAGTTGAAGACTTTGAAATTCTTTATGTATAGAGACTGTTAGATTTAGAAAAAAGAACTTTGAGTTAGATGTGGGTAGCATGCCATTTTTTAAAATTATTCTTCATCATCAGCTTGAGCCTGGCCACATAGCACAGGCATTCATGTGTATGCACAGATTTTACTCTCTGGTGTCCTGAATTAGTTATTTTGATGAAATTCCTCCATGTGATCATCTAGACAGGACACCACCATTAATCTTCGACACTTCACCATTATTTACCTCAGACCTTCACCACCATTTATCTCAGACACTACACCATCATTAATCTCAGACACTACACCATCATTAATCTCAGACACTACACCACCAATAATCTGAGACTACACCATCATTAATCTCAGACACTACACCACCATTAATCTCAGACACTACACCACCATTAATCTCAGACACTACACCACCATTAATCTCAGAGACTGCACCACCATTAATCTCAGAGACTACACCACCATTAATCTCAGACACTACACCACCATTAATCTCAGACACTACACCACCATTAATCTCAGAGACTGCACCACCATTAATCTCAGAGACTACACCACCATTAATCTCAGACACTACACCACCATTAAACTCAGACATACACCACCATTAATCTCAGACACTACACCACCATTAATCCCAGACACAACACCACCATTAATCTCAGACACTGCACCACCATGAATCTCAGACATACACCATCATTTATCTCAGACATACACCATCCTTTATCTCAGACATACACCATCATTTATCTCAGATTACATCATCCTTTACATGTCTCTATCTGCCTCTTCTACAACTGGTCTCTTCAGCTGTCATCACACTCATTAATGCCAAAAGAACACTGTCCTTTTCTTATGTAAATGGCCATAATTTCATTAACTCTTCTGAGACAATCAATAATAGTTACTCAAACTGCTCAAAGTATACAAAAACCACATCTATACATTATATCCCAACTCTACTTAATGATATTCCCCTCCCCCAAGATTCATTGCCTTAATCCAAACTTGCTTGATGTAATATTTCACTATTCTCTTACAATAAAGAAAAAAAATTAATGTACCTGCCAGTGATGTATGCACCCAGAGAGGCAGCAGCAGACATAGCACATGAATCCCAGGCTTTGCCACCAAATCCACCTCCAAGCCGAGGCACTGTAACGTTGACACTATGCAAACAAACAAACAATGTTATTGCTTTATTGAGTTTCATTGCAGTTGCACACTATAAAACATGTAAGCAGCAATGATTTCTGTTTAAATGGCAAGTCAAAATGATACTGAATTTCACATGTGAAACAAATTAACTGGTTTTTAAAAGGGCTGTGTCCAAAAGTTTTTACTGCTTCAAACTGTTGCCACGACATGAGTAAAGCTCTTATTTCATAAAAAGTTCTTGCCTTCAATGACAAGAATCTAGCTTCTGGTCTTCCTATCATCTTTATCAAAGGTGGTGACTGTGTGTCACATTAAATAATCTCCAGAATCATAGATCAGGTCAGGGATCTTGTCTCACCCATGCCATGTGACCACACCATTCTATGCAGGTACTATGTTTTTAGCTTATTTTCCATATTTCACAAATTAATTAGACATTCCACATACCTCATTGCTGGACAATATAATTACATTCTTGTTCTTCTTCTCTACCACTAGCTATCTCAGTGTTAACAAGTGTTAGGGGATAGACGGAAGATGGTATTTAAAGATCATCTAAGTGCTTTTCCTAAGATAACAAACAATCTGAGATACGGAGGGGAAAAACACAGTAAACAGAAAGCTAATAGAACAAGTAACAAGTTTTTTTCATCTTGAACATGCAGTAACAGATGATGGAAGAAGTGAAACAGGAATGAAAAAGAGAATAGGAATGGCTAAAACTCTCTTCAATAAGATGCACAAATTACTGACAGCTAAAGAACACACTAAAAATGAGAATCTTCAAATATTATGTATACCCAATCCTGCTCTATGGTGCAGAAACTTGGGCAATGAACAAGCAACTAGAAAGCTGAATTAAGTCTCTAGAAATGTGGGTATACAGAAGAATAGGTCATATTTTACAGATACAACAGTCTAATGCAGAGGTACTGAGGGGACTACAAATGAGAAGAGAGTTGCTGAAAGAAACAAAGAGACAACTGAGGTACTGTGGCCACATTAAAAGACATAACACGCTTCTGAAGGCCTTAATGGAGGGAAAGGTCGAAGGAAGAGGAGCAAGAGGTGGGCAAGGATACAAGTGGGAGGAAAAAATCAAGAGATGGACGGACAGCAGTCTGAGAGAGTGTACAACCAGGGCAAGAGACAGAGAGTGTTGAAGATCCATTGCAGCCAACCTTCACTGTGGAGATGGCACCTGACTGACTGACTGACTGACTGATTGATTGATTTCCTAAGAGCCACCAAGAAAGTGAGTCTTGATTTTCCTAACACTGTTCTTAAAGCTGATGTTTTATCTTTTGCACAGTGGTCTTCCCCTTGCTCTGTTTATATATATATATATATATATATATATATATATATATATATATATATATATATATATATATATATATATATATATATATATATATATATATATATATATATATATATAAATATATATAAATATATATATATTTTCCTTCCTGTCTGTGGAAATTGGTACTAGGGAATTCTTGTCCAATGGCTGAACAATTTGATTTGTTGCTCTTTAATAAATGATATGACTGATTGTATAACTGAATCATAAATCGGCGACCAGGTCGCCCATTGGCTCATCGGTAGATAACTTCGGTTGTGACAATATTTGGGTCTGTCTCCTTTGATCACATCAACATTGTAGGAGTTCTTTTCAGGACTTGTGATGGCATGCAATGCTAAGCCATTTTATATGGTGCACATAACCAAGTCACAATTACAACCTAAAGCTTCCCCTTCATGGATGCTGGCTGAACGTGACAATTTTTTTTCCAGCAAAGCTCCTACCTAAGTATAACAGAGTCTGTCAAACTTACAAGTTCATGGGCTTGCCAATAATGCCTGAAGCTGCATGCTGGTTCATGTCTGAATACTGGGATGCTGCAAACAAGTCTATCCCATCCTCAGATGGTACAGCCAGCGACACCTAAAACAAAAGATTTTGTTTGAGCAGTTGATACGTTGTTTCTTTAGAAATATATGCCTGGCAACCCTGATATGTTTGGTTTTTATATACTACGTCTTTGAATAGTTAGGATGAAGTGACTAGTTTCCTTCTTCACAGATACTCTCATAGGTGTGAAGTGTTGGCTTTGAAGAATAATGTGTGGATAAGGTATTTCCTTTGTAAAGTGCTAGTCTGCACATGTAGTAACTTACTGGATAATATGATGAAGTGAATGACTTCATTTATTTCCACAATTCTCTTTCAAAAAATTATACGAAGTATTGGCAATCTATATAGTCAGGCTGATGTAATCTGATTACTAATGGTAAAGTTCCTGATCACTAGCATGGCTAGACTGATCTGGTCAATACTAGAAAAGACAGCAAACCGAACAAAAGGTAAATCAGAAAGATTCACAATATAACGAACACAAACAAAATGTGAATGTTGCGGCTATGGAGCCTTTACTAGCGCATACATAAATAAAACAATACCACACAAATACACAAAATCACTTAGTTTAGTATTTCGAAGTGGCCAGATCGATGCCTTATCTGTAGACTGACTAGACACGTGGGACAGGATAATAAACACCCCCGGGGAATTCCAGGGGCTGTAACTGTAGGGTTTTAAATAAAACAGTGTGGGCATTTCAATCCCCCTAGGATTTTAGATGAAACTGTGTTGGCAGTTCATTCCTCTAGGTGTTAAGTGCCTAAAGTGAAAATAAAGCAATTTTCAAGAGACTTGCGGACTCTGTCACTGAAGTGGCTAGATTTTATGGCTGTCACCTCCATGTCATGGATACCTTGGTGTTCTTGGGAATTGAAGTGCAATGGTACTGGTTTTAAGGCATCGTTCTGCAAATCAAAAGATGTTGTCTGAACCCGTCGGCCAGTTGTAGACCCGTTTCAATGATGTATTTCATGACACATCTTTTGAAGTTGATGGTGTAAACGACAATGCAGTTCATGCAATAGAATGCTTCACGTATGTGGAAGGTGGCATTCAGGAATTCCAGATTTGTTCCTGAATCACAAATAGACAAATCTTGCATATGGGTCTGTGGTATGAAACCATGCTGAAGTGGGACTCTGACCGGACCCTCTAGAGCAGAGCTTTCTAAACTGTACATTATGATGCATTTTAGTGTGTTGGCTGCAGTGTGAAGGTGTGTTGTGAGAGTGTAAAACATTCTTCTTTACGTCCTCTTTTACCGCTTCAGAGGTCGAGAGAGTGTAAAGCCTTAAACAGAATAATCTGCATGAAATGTAAACTTTAACCACTGTTTGGCTTATGGTTTAAATTCATTTGTCATGAACTTATGTATGTCTAGAAAAAAAAAGTGTATCACAAAGATGACAAGTTTGGAAAGGGCTAACCTACATGAATGGATTTGGAAACTAACAATTTTGTTAAATTTGTTAGCTACTACTATTCTTGAAGACTGCTTCTCAGAGATGCCTCTGATATCCTGAAGCACAGCTATAATTGTCACTCCAGGGTGTTTCTGATATCTTGAAAAAATTGACAATTATCTCTGCTATGTAACACTGACATATGTGAGGATAATTGTAACTGTCACTCTAAATGTGCCTCTGATATCTTCCTATACAATTATAAATATCATTCTAATGTGTCACTGATATCTTGAAACACAACTATAATTGTCACTCCAATGGGTGTCTGATTTCTTGAAAACAAAATTGTAATCGCCACTCCTATGTGTTTCTGATACTTCACAGACAGCTACAACTGTGTCTCACCTGTGTTTCAAGATAGAAATGGTACTGAGATCCCATTCGACATTCACCTTCTATTGTTTTATCAGCAGTATTGAGTGTTTCTGAAAGACAATTTTTCTCAGACTTAAAATCAGAACATCACAGAAGACAAACAACACTACAGAAACAGAATCAGATATCAAGCAATGTAACGACCATTTCAAGAACACACAGTGGGAGTTGCAGCCGGCCAAAGGTCTTGGGCCTGAATTCACAGCAAAGTGGGCATTTATTAAATGACTTTGACTCCCAGGTCAACACAGCCTAAAATAGGTACCAGGTAATGTCCTAGGAAGTCATGCAGGTATGTTGTGGATCATCATCATCAGGTGCCTTGCCGACTGGCATGGGCGATCATGCCTCTCATTAATCTGCGATCTCCTGCAGCATGTATCAGTTCGTGTGCCAACACACCTCCATGCCATGCAACAAGATTGTCAAGCATCTTCTCTCATTGTCTTCCTCTATCCCTCCTTCCACAGATCTTTCCAGTGGTCACAACATGTTCTATTTTCCCTCTTCTCATAACATGGCTGAAAAATGATGACTTTCTCCTTCTGATGTCTGTGATAAGTTGTCTTCCGGCTCCTGCCTCTTTCAAAACCTCTTGGTTGCTCTTTTTGGTTGTCCAAGGTATTCTAAGCATTCTTCTGTAAAACCACATCTCTGAGGCCTCTAAAAATTGTTTGGCCTGCCTACCGATTGTCCAGGATTCACATCCATATGTTAAAACTGGATGTATGTGGATCACTTCACCCATTAAGTGCTGATTGGTATAATAAAACAAACTGTGAGTTTAGCACCATGCACCTGATGAGCCTATATGGGTCCTACTCTTTACTAAGAACAAAATCAGCTTATCGAAGAACATTAACACAACAACAAAGATAGAATTAGTATATCTTGAACAATATTATATTTGATGATATTAGGTAGGTAAGTTGTACCCCACCAGGACATCACACAAGTGATAAACACCTGGTGACACAAAGTGCCACTATGCGAATGAGTATCACCCGTGGAGAGGTCCCGGAAACCCTTTTCAGCTGTTAGGCCATGTTTAAGGCCTAGCTATATTTAGGGCCCCCGGCAAAAGCCAGGGTGGGGCTTCAAAATAATGACAAATTGCATCCCATATGGGGACGACTTTTATGATATTATTATATTAAAGACTGTTTAGTGGGTTGCTGGACCAGTTATTTTCTGGACACATTATGGGAATTCTGGTGTGTACGGCAAGGAAGTGAAAAATTTTAAATAATCATCTTACTGTTATAGTTATTTCATTCATGTATCTTTCTGTGAAGCACTGATGAACAAGGATGTGAGCTATAGGCATTTTCCTTGATTTGATCTGATTTGATTCAAGAACCGACATCACAGCACTCGGGGTATTCCCATAAGTGCTCCGTCCCCATCTTCAGCAGCCAGTGAAGAGTTCTGATACTAATGGTGCCAGTAGCATTCTGATTAAACGTCTGTCTTGCCTTTCCTCTGAGCCTCGAGCATCTGCCAGAACCTCTCGTCACTCCCTGCTGCATCAATCTCACCAGACTGTTGTGATCCATCTGCTCCTCCAAACTTTACATGCTCTCCCACAAGGCACTAACCACGTCTGCCTTATCATGTATCAGTATTCCACCAAGTTGTGCAGAGCCAGCCAGTCTGTCCGCCTGTTCATTTCCCAACACACTGGCGTACCCGGTGAAAGAAAAACAGACAATACTCCTCACCCATAGACATTTTCCTTTTAACAAATGAGTTCTCCAAGATAGTAAACAGCAAAAAAGGACAAACTGACTGATTATTTATTGACCAGTCAGGTTTTGATAGATTTAGTGTTTTTATCAAATTGACTGTCAAACTGCTAAATTTCATTCAGTGCTAATTTGTCAAATTATTTATCAATGTGTTAGAATCTCACCTAGTGCATATCAAACTACACATCAGACTGTTAGAATTTCACCCCAGTGTTTATCTGTTAACTACATGTCTAAATGCTAGCATTTCACCCGGTGTTAATTTGTTAAACTATTTGTAAACTGCAAGAATTGTATCCACTGTTTCAAACTAACTGTCACATACACTAGAATTTAATCCAGTGTTTATTTGTCAGACTAATAGTAATTCAACTAGTCTTACCATCGGGAGTTCCTAGAACAAACTCCTTTACACCAAACTCATATTGCTTGTTTTGGGCAATGCTTTCTTCTATGCTCAGAACTGGTGGGTGAATGCTGGAAACATTGACTTTCACTTTCCTGGCAGCTGCATTAGCCTGGCTCTGAGTTTCTGTTTAAAACAAATTCAACATTTAAGCTTTGTTACTAACAGTCGGCATCTGCGGCTTAGGCATTGCGAGTGTGCTATATATATATATATATATATAAATACACGCACGCACATGCTCACACACACACACACATACACATTTATATACATACACGCACGCACACGCTCACACACACACACACACACACACACACACACACACACATATATATATATATATATATATATATATATAAATACACGCACGCACACGCTCACACACACACACACACACCATCATCAATCCATCAATCAGCAAGGCAGTTATATAACATTATTATCATCATGGCACGTCATCTGATAGTCTCTCTTTCTCTAGACAACTTTTCCTCCCCTATGTGCTTTTATAGCCAGTGCATCTTCGGTGTCCTGTATACACATCCTCAGAGGTCTGCCTCTGCTTTGTTTTCGGGGGTCAGCACCTGCCATCACCATTCTCTCAGGCCAACATGGCAAAAATACCTGAGCTTTTTGGACAAGATGCTGTTTTTGAGCCAATTCTCCTCGATATTCAGATCACGTAGGATGTCAGTGTTTTTCTTCTTCTTGGTCCATGGGGTTCTAACAAACTGTTTGTAGTATATCAGTTCAACAGCTTTGATTTTTTACCCTTCAGTGATTGAGTAAGAATCCTTGACTCAAATTCATCAAGTGCCAATGGGAAAGACTCATGATTTCTAAACTGTTACACTAACTTTCTCGCAGGTGATGTATCCTATATTATATTCTTTATGCTGTCTTTTTCTGACTTCTATTGTTGAGTCAAAATTGTTGTTTACCACTGAGACTAAATATTCAAAATCTGTGACATCATTTCTTCATTACTGATTTTAATGCATCATTAGTGTGCTGTACTCATTGTGTCTGTTTTTTTATTTTTATTTATTCAAAATAATGCATTTATTTTTATTTCAATTTTTTTTCAAAATCAGAAAAAAAAACAATTATATTCTTTGCTGTACTTTATAACAGTCAGAATTAATTATCCCAAGCCCTGTACACTGCTGGGAAGGAGATCTGTGTCATGCACATCTAAGTTCTGGTTCCAATTGTGAATGGATAAAAAGTGTCACAGGCCTCATGACTAATTGCAATTGTCACATATTTTCAGCACATGGTTTGAAAAGGGGTAAAAAGAGAATGCAGCCCTGTCTTACTCCTCTCTGCACCCCAAACCAGTCTGATGTTTCACCAGTTACTCTGACTGCTGATTGTTCATGGTAAAGAGATTCCATCAGAATAATGTGTTGAGAATCCCATGCTTCTCAATATATGCTATAGGTTTTGGTGCTAAATGCAGTCAAAAGCCTTGCTGTAAACTATGAAGCATGTTTAGAGATTTATCTAGCACTTTCTACATTTCTCAAGGATGATTCTGACACTCAAAATATGGTTCCCTGTTCCTCTGCTGTGTCAGAAACCTACCTGTGTTTCTTGCCATTCATATTCCAGTATCATTTTTAATCCTCTTCAGAATGAAAAGAAAATCCATCCATCCATCCATCCATCCGTCCATCCATCCATCCATCCATCCATCCATCCATCCATCCATCCATCCATCCATCCATCCATCCATCCATCCATCCATCCATCCATCCATCCATCCATCCACCCATCCACCCACCCAACACTGAGCTGCAATTCTTATGTCAGGCCATTAGTGCTGACATATCTAACAGCTGCCATATTTTTACTTTGCATGTGCAAGCTTCAAGATTTTTTACTAGTTTTCAAAATGGGTGAAGGACATTTTGTGTGATTTCTACTGACATATGACCAGAGCAGTTATGGGGTGAAACATGTGCAGAGATGCTGGAACCTCAACTAACTATATATATATAGATATATAGATATATGTTTATATATTTATATTTATGTCCTTCATTATATAAATATGACATTATGATATTAAGCACAATAAATTAAATATCATAACACCACTGCAGTCTTATAAAGATGATATTGTTCAAAAATGGTTCACAAAAGTTTCACAGACAGGCATCCAAAGATATGGCAAGATACCTGCAATTATGATTCCCACAGGCTGGCCACTGTAGCCAATCTCCTTGGTTGCAAATAACTGAAAAGTTGACAATCAAAAAGTTAACACTTCCAATTTCATTTGGCTGAAAGATGAAAATAAAACTGTTTGCACTTTCTATTTTAGTTGAATAATAGATGGTAAGTGAACTCTTCACTTTTCTTGTTGCTTTTTTATGTAGCTGATAGATGACAAACAAATGATGGTTCACATTAATGCTTTGTATTTAATAAAAATAATACATGTCTGAATCCAGAGGATTGAACCTTGTTGTCCCATAAATGCAAATGTCTAGGATTGTCAGGATGTTTGATGGCATGATGTCTGTGGGCAGTGGTCACTTAACCCATGTAACATCTTGGGTGCTGGCTACAACTGTACAGTGTGTAGACATGGTGGGTATGATTATTATAAATGAATGAATTAAGAATTGACATCGATGCACTCTGGACACTCCCACACGTGCTCATCCCCTTTTTCAGTAACCAATGAAGAGTTGACATGCTAATAATACCAGATGCTACCTGATTAAAAGTCCGCCCCTCTTTACCCTTCAATTACAATAAAACCCCACCCATTCTTCTTACCTCTCACTACGGACCAATCTTTATATACTGTGATGTCAACCGGGTGTGAATTTTCATTGTTCAGCTTTTGCAACGATGACTCTGTTTCACCAGCTATCTATTCCCAGCATCCTCGGTCCAGGGTGACTATCACTCTGTGCAAGTCTTCTTCTTCTTCTTCTTCTTCTTTGTGTTCACCGGCTGTGAATTCCATAGTTCTGTAGTTCTTCCATTTAGACTTTTGGCTTTTACCTTGACCTGAGTTTTGTGTGTACATCCACTTTACTGGCTTATTTGTTTGCCGTTCCCGTGTGCAAGTTTGTCTTGTTGGGTAGGACTGCAACCCATTCTTTACTTATATTTATAAAATGTCATAACAGTGTGTATCACATTGCATTTTGTAGAAAAAGTGACCATAACCACATTTAAATGATTAAAGGGAGGAAAACAGTTAAATTTTTGCTCTGTTTATTTTTAGTGATTACTTTACTTCACGTGAAAATAAACCTTTCCCCAATTTAGACAATTAGCAGCTGGAGATAATTTTTGTATATTTTTGTGTGACATGACATCATAAAATATTTAGAAGACTTCATGCATGCCCATCGGCTTGGTGGTCTAGTAGTTGGATTCCCTTGATATTTATGAAACCTGACAAATAATCTAAGTTTCTTCCGCTGCTACTTTTCTTCTAGCTGATTAGGGTAGAGTTTCATAGAATTATAAGGATGCATTTTTAATTTAACAAATTAAAAAAAATAATAGTCCTTTTTTCTTCACAATTCTTACGAAGCAAAAGGGTTAAAGTATCTACCATTCAGAACTGTCATAGAATCATAAGATAAGTACTGAAATATGAAACAGGACATCCAAAAGAAATCCTGAGACAAATGCTAATGAGAGAGGTCAAAGGGGCTGAACTAGATACCATTCATGATATCAAAGACAGCACTGGATATAATGCAATGGAGGAATAGACTGTGAGCTCTATATGATGTATACAGAGCAAAAAAGGATGATGATGATGATGGTGATGATGAAGATAATGATAATGATGATGATAAGATATAGAGGATATAAAGTTAAGGTAACAATGATGACACAAAAGGTACTAGTAAAAAAAAAACATTACAAAATTTACAAATCAAAGGAATTAGGAAATATGCAACGGCAACAATTTCCTGTGGAAGGCAACTCTGATATAACTGATTCAACAGATTGGAGGACCATCTTCACAGCAAATGAAGTTATCCATTAGAGATCCCAAATCTTTTTTAGAAAACAGCAGAAGTCCTTTGCTTTTGATAATGAACTTTGAAGCACCAGCAAGAATCTTTGTTCATCTGTATCAAAATCATATGTGCAATAAACATTATAATCTGGGTAGGTTTTTCCTTTTTGAAATTTAACGATGACTTGGTCCATTTAACACACTCTTTAGTATTTACAAGTGTGAAATGATTTCTAAAGACTGCAACTCTTATTTGATTATTTTATAAGGCAATATGACTATTCCACTGTCCAGTAAATGTAAAAACATAACTTACTTTCTTTACCTCTGACTGTTAACTCAGATCATCTTAAATTTGTTTGTTTATAGATTAGCCATTTTGTATAGGAGAATATTTGTATTATAAATGACTGAGTAGCTGCAATTGTGAGGAAGCTAGATTCTTGCTTGCACAAATCTGCATAAACTTTACACATTACAAATATGATGGCTTGAGGACCATAAACCTGCAAAATATACCCATTGTTTAAAAAAAAAGATAAAAAAGAAAAGAAATGTGTTCTCATGAACTAATAAATGCTGATGAAGATCACAGATTGTGGAAAGTCATAACTGCCCATGCTTGTCAACAAGGTACTTGAAAATGATGATTTACACACACACCAAAATGTGTACTGAATATAACTAACAAATATGTAATGGAATCATATTCTTAAATATTTAAGCCTTATACAACTCATTAAAAAAATTTGGTAAACACATTCATATATAAAAGATTTAACTAAGACACTCTGGTAACATATCGTTTGACAACTGACCTCTTGAGCTTTGAACTGGAAGAAACCAGAGCTGACCATGTGGTTGTTTGTTCCGCCTTCAGGAATGTCCTTGGCTGACAAAAAGGTCACAACTCCTGGTAATTTCTGGTGACATTAATTTATAAAAAAATTTTATGAGGAAAGAATTCAAATTTTACTGAGTTCATTTTTAGTGTACATAGTGTATTTAGAAACAGTTTACAGAATGCAATGAAGAACTTTGGAAAACCAAAGAAGTTAAACACCTTGACTGAACTATGTATGGAAGACACTTATAATAACGTAACATATAAAGGCAGAAAGTTAGACCCTTTTCAAATAACATCTGGTTTAAAGCAAGGTGATGCTCTGTCCCCACTTCTTTTCAACTTGGCTCTGGAGAAAATTATAAGGAAATTGAAACAAGAGTGTACTATAGGAGAAACTACAAGAATAGCTGGTTATTCAGATGACACTGATATCTCTGGATAAAATTTACTAGAGACTGTAGAAACATTGACTCTCTTAAAAGAAGCAGTTTCCAAATTGGTACTAGTTATCAATCAAGATAAGATAGAATACATGATAATAACAAGAAAGGGAAAGGAGACAAACTCTTTCCATATACAAGTCGATATTATGAATATTAAATGAACAGAAACATGTCAGTACTTGGGTGCAAACTTCAACTGCTCCAACAGGCTGAGAGAAGAAATACAATATAGAATCTGGAAAGTATACTATGCCCAACATCTGCTAAAGTCAAAGTCACTATTTCGCAACACCAAGATCAGTATATATAAAATGTTAATAAGACAAGTTGTTTTATATGGCTTTGAAACTTTAAGCACAACTAAAAGAGATAAAGACTTATTACCAATTTTTGGAAACAGAATCTTACAATTAATCTTTGGACCCATCAAACATGATAACAGCGGGGAATGGAGAGTGAGAAGCAACAATCCAATTCCTGATGTTTAAATTAACACTGATAACTGGTATCATGAGAGCTAATAGATGGCTCAGCAGATTGAGAGAATGTCAGATAACAGAAAGGAACAAACTATACACAATGGAGATGACTACGAGGCAGACCAAGAAGAACATGGGGAGATAATATCCAGACAGTCCAACAAATATTTGGTACCACATGGAAAGAGAAGGCCAACCAGGCAACTGAATGAAGATGGGTGATATCTGAAGCAGGGAACCTCTAAATGCAGAAGAAGAAGAAAAAAGAAGAGTTCATTATTAAAGTATGTGCTGAATGGAATTGTAGAAAATAAATATGTAAAGGTAGAAAACTGTAACAAATGTTGCTATTTTGGTTTCTAATATTGCAAAGCAAAATGATAATAATCCAAATCATTAATTAGGTACTAAAAAGAATCCCAGCATTTTGCCAAAAATTCTATATCTTCTCATAGTCCATGCCATGTGACATTGTTGGTCAGATCTATCCATAACCTTCTGTCTCTTATACTTTCAATCAGTTCTGTGATATCAAACTGTCTAGCATCTTCTCTCTTAGTCTCCCTCTGCCTCTCTTCCCATCCACCTTTCCCACCATCACTGATGTAATCTAGTTTTCTTTCTCTCATAAAATGACTAAAGAATGTAGACTGAGACTGTCTCTTTCTGATGTGGGCAATCAGTTCTTTTCATGAGTTAATTTCTTTCAAGACATCTCCATTACTTTTTTTTTTTTTTTTTTTTTTATCTATCCAGGGTGTTCTCATCATTCATCTGTAAAACCAAATTTGTATAGATTCCATATAATTGTTCACTTACCAACCAAATGTCTAAATTCTACATTACCATAAATGTAAACTATGAATAAATACAATTCCCATCAGGAAGTACAGACACAAACACAACACAAAACCCACCAGGGCCTCAGAAGCATCGATGCTCTCTAGAGTGGCAGCAGCAACTCCTGCTGGAACAAATGCTGCAAAAAGTTCATGCTGAAAGGTTGGGATATCATTCACAAACTGTGCTTCACCAGATGCCTGTTTGAAATTCACACAAAATTTACGTAAAATATGTATGCCAGCATATAACATTCAGAAGGGAATAAGGACGGTTTTTATTTTAAACTATCATTGTTCATATTTCTCTTACCTACTTGCTACTGATAACATTGCCATTGAATATCTTTGCTTGCCGCTGAAGATGAGGATGGAGTGTGTGTGAGAATGTCCCAACTGTTGTGATGCTGGTTCCTAATTCAACTCATCTTACCAACTGAGAACAACAGGACAGTCAAATATAGCCACATGCTGCCCTAATTTTCAAGATCTTAGGAGGTTGAACAGAGTATCTGGAATTTGTTCCTGTTGGTTTAGTATCCATCTTGCTGTGGTGTCAAACCTTTCAGACCAGCAGTTCAGAGGAGAAAAACCAGCCAACCATTATATATAGCAGTGGTTTCTATATTTCTTTGGCCCCAGGTCACACTTAAAGAATGAACATCTGCTCACATTATACAAGATTACTTTACTGGTGAAAATACCCCATCTCAAAAGAAGCCCATTTTGACAATAAGAATGAGAGACTTCTACACCCAGACATCCTGTTGCATGCTGTCATGTGTCATGTGGCTGTGAATGACTGGTACTTGTTCTCATAGATTATGTAAGAAAAAACGTAAAGGACCCTTTTAGACCCAATGCACATTAGGCATCTGATGTTAGACACTTATTTTTATAGACTGATTGGCATTCAGTGAGTAAGGTATCTACATTATGCCAGGCACCTTTACTTCCCAGGACATTACCCTGAACCTTAGCGCACTGCCACTAAAATATCTTAGTGGGGGGTGGGAGGTCTCATGGTGCCTGAACCCTCAGGTTCCAGCACGGATGCTGGTACCCATCTAAGACTTGGTAAACCTGAGTATAAAACCGTCTCGACGTGGATCCCAACCTTCAGGTTGGCAGGTAAGGATCAAGCCCCTACACTACCATGTCTCCTCAGAGAAAATATAAATAGTAGAAGAAACATCAAGCACTTGACTTCGTCTTCTTCTTCTTCATGTTCACCGGCTGTAATCTCCAGCAGAAAGTTCTGGTTATTTATTCACCTCTGGACTTTAGTTCCAGAATCTAAGTATTGTGTGCACATCCATTTTACAGGTCTGCTTATTTGTGTGCAAACTCTTGGTTCCTTGCCTCTCAGGCAGATGCACTCCTACTTCAAAGGATGCTCTCAATCAACTCATACTGCATGCTTGTTGGAGAGGCAGAGGGTCTATTACTGTTTTCCCCCATAATGGGGCCCAGGAAACCAGACAATGACTCGACTTGAAACAATAACTATACTGAAAATAACTGTTTTTGTCAAACTGAAAGAAACAAAGCAAATATAAAATGATTCTTTATTTCTTTCATTTTATTGAGAACAAGCTTTCACCCATTAACAGCCACATGCTACCATGAAATAGGCTGTCCAGTTGTTGAAGTCTCTTAATCTTAGTCAAAAATTACAATACCATCCATGGAAACAACACTTCTACACAGCAGGAATTATTTATTCTGTATTCAATATTCAGATTCAGAATTTTTTCGACACCTAGTATTCATCTGTATATTCATCCTACTCTACCACTCACAATACATAATAAAATGAATCAAACTATCAGACCATTGTCTTCAATATTTCAGAACCAGTGTCACCAATATTTAAGGATCAATGTCCCCAATATTTAATAACAAACAAGTATGTGACAAGTGAGACAAAAAGAACACAGTTTAGTGCAGCATTTGTAATGTGTTACTAGTTTCAAAATCGTTAATTTTTATCATGGTATGGGGTGACGCAGGTTCACCCAGCCTAAAATGGGTACCAGAATGGATGTCTTGGGGAAGTAAAGGTGGCTGGCGAAATGCTGACCACATAACCCACCTAGTGCCTATTGATCTGTAAAAATATGGGGTGCTCTTCCCATATGCCTGATGCACCCAAGGCCTGAAAAGGAAACTTTACTTTTATTTTACGTGTTAGTTCCAAAATTGGACATTAACAACAAAAGGAAACAGAAACACTCAAACATTAGAAGTGAAATGCCTATGATGAATCCTTAACTCTTTGAGTCCCAAGGAACGCACCATACGTTCATAGGTTCCTACCTAGAAGCCCAATAAACGCAATATGCGCCAATTTTAGGTCTCTCTTGACTACTCCTTGGGCCTTTGATGCTAAACCCCCTGGGACTCAAAAAGTTAATGTAAAAAGAAGGGGCAGGATCAGAAATAACAATATCAGGAAACAAGAAGGGGTGGACCCATTGCTAAATTACATCAAGAGACAACAGATCAAATGGTTATGGTACATGTCAAGACAACCACAAGATAGTGCACCACACAGAGTACTATCACTTCAACACAATGTAATCAGTTACCTGCAATGGTGCAGTTTTCTTTGGCATGGCTTTCTTCAATGGCCATTCACTTTTCATCTCTTGATATGTTTGCAGACCTGAAGAAATTGGACGATGGAGATATTCTGTTCCAGATCTCAACTTTGGATTTTCTGGATTATAAATTCCAAGAAGCACCTGACAGCAAAACAGAAGTCATGATTTTAATTAGCTTTACTGCAATGTAAGTCAATATTTAAAATATACATTAATCTTCGGCAATAGAAGGTAAGAATTAGGTTTTCACATCAATACAGCAAAATGAAGTGGGCACTTTAAAAACCACTTTTAACTGAATAAATTTAAAATATAATCACCTATTCTATGTATGCAAGAGGGAGTGGCAGTGGTTTAGTGGCTGAACACTTACCAGCTGGCCCGAAGATCTCAGGTTCAAATATCCACTTTTTTTTTTTTCAATACTGGCATTGGTTTCCATGTGGACCCGGCCTAAGATGGGTACCGGGTAATGAATGGAAATTAATCTACTGAGCTGTGACTAAGAAACTGTTTTGTCATTTACATGCTTTATTTAACTTCTTTTTTAAAAATCTTCCAGACAATGTATTTCAAATAATGTCCTTCTTTGTACACTTTCATACACCAACATGAACATATTTACAGAAAACAGTAGTCAGTTTGAGTTTGTTGACAAAAGAATCAAACTGGCAATGAGTAGGAAGCTGAAGGGTTACCTTGTACAGCAGGGACACTGACAGTTCTTGTCTATACTGTGGAGATGACAGGAGTTCACCAGACTCTGGCTTTAGCTCTCCCTTCAGAATAGTTAGTGCTTCTGTTGAAAAAGATAGGACATGGTTTGTGAGACATGGCTTCATAAAATAAATCAAGCTGGCACATTTGAAAACTGCTAAACTGTGTGTTGACACACAACAAAGAGTGGAGTCAGAGAATCAGTCTTAGACCCAGAGTCAGAAATATGAGCTGTGAGAAAGTCACAGAGAAAGAAAGAAACTATATATATATATAGTTTCTTTCTTTCTCTGTGACTTTCTCACAGCTCATATTTCTGACTCTGGGTCTAAGACTGATTATATAGTTTCTTTCTTTCTCTGTGACTTTCTCACAGCTCATATTTCTGACTCTGGGTCTAAGACTGATTCTCTGACTCCACTCTTTGTTGTGTGTATATATATATATATATATATATATATATATATATATATATATATATATATATATATATATATATATATATATATATATATATATATATATATATATATATATATAAATCAGAGAGAGAGAGAGAGGCACATCCTTCATGAGGTGACCCTGTTAACCAGGACCTCACGGCCCTGGGATAAAACACAACGATTAAGAGGAGACAACCTCGATTAAATTGGGTCTACGTGCTGAGAAGAAGAATATATAATTATTAAGTCATCCAGAGAGAGCAGGGGAAAGGAAGAGGGAAAGGCTAAAACTGTGTAGCTTTTTAATATATTATGAACTCAAGCAAAAAATCCTGGTTGTTCGTCCAAGTCTGGAATTTGATATAATTCCAGAACTTAGATATTGCCTGCATATTCATTTCACAGGTATAGAAAATCTGTGTGCAGATTGTTGGCTCCTCGCCTCTCAGGCACTTGTGTTCTAGCCTCAAAGGAAAAAGTCATCTTATCTACACTGGTCAGACCCCCAGTAGCAAACCTGTTTCTAGGATGACAACAGAGAGGTCTAGAAAGGTCTTTACCAGTTTGAGACATGCCTTTGCTTGCAGCACTACCATATATGGTGATGCATCTCTGCAGCCCATTAACCAGTTACTTTCTACTTGCTGCAAACAATGAAAATGTTAAAGATTTAGTCACAACTATATGTACAGACTATGCAACCACCAGATATTGTGATTTGCTGAACTGAACATGCATTATGTTCATCATCATCATCATCATGTAGCAGGTCCTTTGCAGAACGTCGTTCTCATCACAGTCTGCCTGAAAGAAACTTGATCTCTCGCCAGTTCTCCGGCCTCATGTACTTTCATATTCAAAGAGTCACTTATATATTGCGCCCATCTTCATGTCGGTCGACCCCTGCCCCTTCTTCCTGGTACCATGCCTTCTGCTATAGTTTTTTCCAATCCGCTGTGGCGCTTGATATGACCAAAATATTTCAGCTTCCGAGAAAGGATGCTGTTTATTACCCGATCTTCCTTAATGTTCAGATTTTTTAAGATGTCAATATTTCTCCTCTTCTTTGTCCAAGATATTCTGAGAATCTTTCTATAGAATTTCAGCTCAAAAGCCCCTATTCTCTTTCTTAAGGACTGAGAGATAGTCCACAACTCACATCCGTATGTAGCCACAGGGAAGATGCATGAAGATGCATGCTCTCAAAATTCTAATTTGTATCTCCTTGCTGGTGCCTAACCATAGACTTTTAAGGCTGTTCAATCTTTGCAATCCTTCTTTTAATTTCTGTTGAACAGTCTGCTGTTTATTATAGAGTTTGTGACATTTTCAATTTCTTCATCATTTATTGTTATTTTTGGGTTACAGCCAGTTTTATCTGTGGACATTATTTTCGTTTTCTTTAAATTCAAGAACAGATTTTGAACTTCACTGTGCTTTTGGACAGACAATATTAAATTTTCTATTCCTTTTACGCTGTTCGAAAAGAGGACTGTGTCATCTGCGTAGCGGAGTTCGGGAATAGGGTTGTCACCAATTTTGAGCGGATCATAACTGTCACAAGTGTGGTCACTTTTTACATTTCTCATTATATTTTCTGAGTATATATTGAATAAGTATGGTGAGAGAATACACACGTGCCTTACCCCCTTTTGCAACTCGAACCAATCAGAAGTTTCACCAGCTGCTCTGATGGCTGTTTGTTTTTCATGATAAAGACTTTCAATTAAATGCACTAAATGCGCTGGAAACCCCATACTTTTCATAATAGTCAATAGTCTGTGGTGCTGGATACAATCAAATGCCTTGCTATAATCAATAAAACAAGCATGAAGATCTTCGTTGTATTCTCTGCATTTTTCAAAAATTATTCTCATATTAAAGATGTGATCCCTAGTTCCTCTACCCTGGCTGAAACCTGCTTGTGCTTCATCTAGCTCATATTGTAGTTTCCTTTCAATCCTTTTCATGATAATTCGTAAAAGGATTTTGCTATCATGACTTATTAATGCGATGGTAGGGAAGTTGGAGCATAGTTTCAGATTTCCTTTCTTTGGGAGAGGGATATAGACTGTTCTTTTCCACGCTTTAGACCAAATGTCACTGTTCCAGATCTTCGAGCGCAGTGCATGGTAGATTCGGACGCTGGCTTGAAGTAGTTCTGCTGGTATTTCGTCGCAATGTGGTGACTTTCCTTTCTTCAGGCTGTGTATTGCTGATCGTACCTCATCCAGTAAAGGCTCTGGTTCTTTATCATAACTTTCACAAGTCGTTTTTGAATTACTTGTCACATCCTCATACATTTCTCTACAGTATTCTTTCCATCTTTCTAATGTCTTTGGTTTCCGTTAATGTGTTACCATTTTTATCACTTAATACATAAAAAGAAGGCCTGAATTCGCCTTTCAATGTTTTAATTTGTTTAAACATATCTCTGTCTCTTCCTTGCATCTGGAGTTGTTCAATTCTATTACAGGTATTTATAAAAAACTGCCTTTTTATCTCCTCTGATAGCTCTTCTGATTTCTTTCGTGTAGTTCCTATTTGCTTGGCTATTTCTTTCTGTCCCTACTTGCTTTAAATTTCTTGTTTCTTCTATCAGCTTGAAAGCTTTTTCTGTAATGTAAATCCGTTTCTTGTTCTGAGCTGTTGTGATGATGATGTTTCTATGCATTATGTTGCTTTTATAAAATGATTAACATGTATACATTACCTTCTACAGTTGACTTTGACAAAGTCTTGTTGGTTAAAAATTCTTCTGTCTTAACAGCATGAACCTGAAATGGTTTATAAATAAAACATTAAAAAAACATCTTTATGAATACATGGTTTGCTAATTTTCATTCAATTTGTTCGGTGAGAATAAGTGCCTACTGTTCATAATTAAAATTTCTAGGTTTTTTAGCAATACTGTGAGAGACACTGTGGACACTTTATGGTGAGTATCAGCAATTTTTTTCTAGAAAAACCCTTATGGGGTATTTGGGGTTACCTCTCTTTTTGCATAGACCAATCAGTAACTATGGGGGATGAGTGTTTAAAACCATGCAGGCTGCTTTTGTTTAAAAGAATATTTCCTGTTACTCATATAAGGATGAGTCCTCTTAGAAGCTCATTCCTATGTGGACATCTTCCTGCCCCAGTGAAGATTCTAATAAGTGACAGAAGAGCTGGCAGTCAAGTGTGCTAGACACTGCACTACTACATCTCCGTTTATCTTATTTTATTGACAATAAGGGCAGTGAACATTGCAGTGATATAGCCCAGATAATTCTGGATGCTGATCAGCTCATTAACTCAGCGAACTCTGGCACAGCACGTAATGACAGAACTGATAGACTGGCAAAGAAAGGAGCAACACAAAAACAACCACCCACAGCAGCAACTTACTGACAGCAACATCACTTATAAGAGCTATAAACAAAGAGACTTGGCTGAACAGATGGGCCATGGGAGATACTGGAAGAGGTTTACAGACATATGGCTGGCTCAGATCATAATGACAGCATCAACCTTCTAACAAGGAGGGACCAGGCCACCATCTTCAGACTCAGAACACAACATGTTCCACTCAATGGACATATAAACAGAAAACAGTCACAACACTGTTGACCATACTCTCTTTGAGTGCCCAAAACTCACTGAGACTAGAAGAATGCTACTCCCTCTGAGACCAGATAAGTGAAACCCTTGTATGGAGGAAATAAATTGCTGGTTTAAACATGTAAATTCCACTACATGGCATTGGGCCAAAGGGTAAAAGCTCATGCGCGGCTGGATCGATAACAACAACATTTACAATAAAATTATTTTCCTTCCCATAATAGGGTCACAATCACATTAGCTAAAAGCACATGGATTTACCAGAAAGAACTATGGAAGTAGAAATTGTGAAAATGATTTATGACAATTCCTGACTGGACAATGTGATTATCTATATAAATGGCTCTGTGTTATGCAACAGAAGAAGCACATGTGGTTCATTGAAAAAGCAAAAATAACCACAGAGAGGGGTGCTTAGTGCAACACCTAGCATATGACAGACAACTAGTTTAAAATTTGAGGTGAAGGCAGACACCACAGCTTTTCACTGGCTTGAAAATCCACTGCAAATACATATTGTGATTGCAACACTCAAAATGCATGCTGAGAAATATGGAGATAAGAATGGTTTTTGCAGAGAAGAAAACATCACTTCAGGTTTCTCAGTTGTTAGCATCCTTTATATCTTTTCTCATGCACAGAAGTTGGGAAATGAGCATGCAAACAGGTTGTTAAGTTCTGCACCACTTGATTGTGAACTGATGCATGACAAGCTAGATGTTATCAAGACACTTTGAGAGCAGATGGACAATGTTAGCATCAAATACATCATTATGGTCTGGAAAGATCAATATAGCACGGAGTGACCAGGAGATTTAACTGACACTCAAATTAACTGCTGAAAATTGGGACTGGGCACTTGTGAGAAAGTCCTCAACTTGATAACACATTTTATAATAAAGGCATATCATTAACCTCATCAAATCATTGCAAAAATATTTTCTAAGATAACATATGTCAATTGTCTAATGGTTAGCATCCCAAGACAATGCCTTTTAATTATAAAATCAACAGGTTACATGCCCTTTGTATAATATAACTCTCACTGTAGCCTGGCCTTAAACATATTCAATGTGACTTCCTCAGTTCTCCCTTTTCTTGTTTTCCTTCAGTTAACTCAGCAGTTTTAGTGGGAGAGGCAAAGATAATCTGTGACTTTCTAATGTGTTGTGTAAGTTGGTCTTCATGTCTGCAAGGCTGTTCTTGATGCTGTTGTTCCATATTTTTGCCTGGTCTTTCCCTTGGTCAGTGTTTATACATTTTCAGCATGTGTCTGTGGTAGATGGTACAGGGCAGTCCCAACAGATAGCTAACAAAATTGTAATAACTGTTCTTTAATCAATTGTATGACTGGTTTCAATCCTAGTCTTCTTCAGTTTTTTTTTCAATTTCTAGTTTATCTCTTCCAGCTTCTCTGGGGACTCTTCTATAGTATATCATCTCTGTTACAAGTTTTTGCTCATCTGTTGTCTATCACTTGTATCACAGAGTGGCCAAAAAATTATTCTCATTAGATTTGCCTAAAAAGTCTCTGAATCCTGAGTAAGAAGTATATTCTTCATTTGCCAACTGTAGGACTCTTCAGTGAGGCGTCATGCCATAAACTATGATCAGACTTACACCCTCACTTCTTTCACATAATTAACTTTCACATAAAACCAAACAAAATAATTACAGTGTATGACTATGTCTGCTCTTATACTTACTGTGGAGGCACTGATCCCACCAAAAACAAGAGCAGGCCTGTCTTTGATTGCACGGCCTTCAGCTTTGATTCTAAAAGCTGCATTCACATAGGCATGGGCATTCTGTATTTAAACAAAGCAATAAAAAAAAGAAGGTGTATTTTAGCATGTCAGATAAGCAGATGGCCAGCATAGCTTTAAATAAACTATATCTGCTCATAGTATTTTTACATCCTAACATTTTCATATCTGCTGTAGGATTTCTTTGTATCGGGAAACTTTGTAAATCTAGATATACAGTATTTTCACCTTTCTTGTGTTTCTCAATGACTCTGTGAGGTTTGCAGGTGGTAGTATAGCCACCAGCAGGGCTTCCCAGTCAGATAGATCAAAGGGTAGAGAACAGACAAAGAGAGTTGACTTGGCCCTCTAGGTTAGGAGCTGAAGCATGAGGCCAGCCCCCTTCCCCCTTTTGGTAAAACCTCACTTCATCATGAAACTGATTTCTAAGGCTCAAATTCAGATTAAAAGAGGCAGGTGATATCTGCAGCTCTGACCCTTGAGTGTTCAGTATGCTGAAAAAGAAGAAGATCATCATCATCATCTTACCAACTGGCCTTGCTGTATATGCATCTCTCAATCTTTTTGATCACATGCAGAATATGTCACTTTAAATTTTCATAATATTCCATGTCACGACTCTTCTCTTCTCATATAAAAAAAAAATAAGATTTTGCAGTTATTAGGGAAAATAATAGAGGCTTCTGAGCTAAAATGCAATAGAAAAGATTCTCATTTTACCATGAGCAAAGAAGAAATGAAAACCTGACATCCTAGAAGATGGTGCCAGAAAAGAGGGGTAGGTGTCAACAAACATGAAGATGGGCACAGGATAGAAGTGATACCCTGGGTGGGAGAGTGCAGGGCACAATGGGGCCTTATTCAAAATGATATAGAAGACATTTTTTATTGGCCAATCATATATGGATGCAAAGTCTTTCTTTTGTAACCCATAAATCACTAGAACATCCACCACTAATATTGAAGTGTTACTTGGATAACATCAAAACTCACTCTAGACACTAGAATATAGGCATAGTATGAATATACATTGAATATGATGTTATAGTTGTGGCCTATCCACCTTTAGGCCCAGACTCCTCAGTACTGGGATATTTCTTTATAATCATCAAAAGACAGTCTCCCACTCAAGCTTTACAAATTTTCTCTAGAATAAAAGACCTTGTCAAAGTGTTTTGTTTCTAGTTTAACAAAATCTCTTAAAGTCTGTGATGTTTTTTCTGTTTTGAGATGGATTTTGTGTATACAATATATTAATAAATTTTAACAAGATAGAAAAAAATTAACGGTAAAATTAACAGTAACAAAACTGACATTCATCTGCAAATGTAAATATTCTGCCAACTCCAGGTGTTTCCAGACGGGCAATCTTGCTCGTAAAAACATTGAATAGTACAGGTGAAATTGCAGATCCCTGTGGTAGCCCTGGAGCTATAATACATGGTTCAGAGGTCCATGAACCAAGGCAGAGAGCTACCCGGCGAATATACAAAACAGCTGCTATCCAATTCACCAACCAAGGACAGACTCCCTACTCCGTTAGCGCTTTAACAAGATAGTGTATTGGACTCTGTTGTAAGCGTCTTCTAAATAGAGTGCTGCTGCCACCGTTTCCTGTCTGTTCTGGAAACCTTTGAAGAAATCAAAGGCAAAAGTGGCTGCATTTGACCATGTGTCCTTCCCCGGCCGGTAACTCCCCAATCCTCATGGAAGGAGATTACTATGTTCCAAAAATTCTAGTAGCTTACCCGCCACTATCTTCTCCAGCACTTTACCAAAAGTGTTTTGTAGGGTTATGATCCTAAAGCCCCCGAGTGTTGAATTATTCTTGCCAGGCTTAGAAAATGAAATCAGGTAGCTGTACGTCCACTCTTCTGGAACTGAAGCTGTCCTAATGCTCTGGTTGAAGCAAGCAGTCATCTCCAACAATTCAATGGAAATAGGCTCAAAAATTGACCTTTATTCTATTATTTTTCAAATACTTTGTTTTTAATATTTTTTTTATGTATTCTTTTCTCCAATAATCCGTCACTGACAACATAATTTATAAATATTTAACCATATTTACTGGTGAAGAGAATAAAAATATGTCATAATTAATAATTCAGAATACCATAAATTAGTTTATATTTACTTTACCAAATAGTTTTTGTCCACTTACTTGCCACCTTGGTGTGATCTTGAAAGACTTGAAGACTTCATTGTCTGCCAGTTTGGGCACTTCAACTGCTAAGATCACTTTGTCAGCCATGTCCAGATTCAGGAAATCCAGGAGTGAGTAGCTGGTAGACCTTGAGGTGGAAACATCTGAAATGTAAATCCACAAAAATAAATTAATTAAAAAATAATTCCCAAAAGAGAAATCTTTGTCCCTTTTATATAGGAAGCTAACATCCATAAAAGACATAGGTAAATTAGAGAAATGATGGTGAATATGCAAGTTTCATGGCAGGTGTGCCCACATTAAATCATAAACTGCCTAGTTTAGGAGACACTCCTACTAGCCAACACTTCCACCAGGTGAGTGATGTAGGAGTGGTCTTTAGATGCAGAGATTAGCTGAGAATAAGTTGAATAAGTGCACATTAGTTGATAAGACAGCTGTCTCTATTTAAAAAATATAATATGAAAACTTTGTGGTATCGCCATCATCAGATGAGAAGTACCCTCTATATAACATTTACTTTCTGTTGTCTTGCAACTATATTTTTTTAGCCATTGTTTATTTTATTTCATTTATTCCACATCACATTTTTTTAAACGTTGCTCATGTCACCCCTTAGAGATCTGTATACTCTCCTCTCCTCGTTGTTACATTTGTGTAGTTCACTTCATGTTTGACAAAGGCTGCCCGGCCGAAACGTTACTTTATTTGGGTTGTTTTGTGCACGTTTGTCTGCTTACGTATTTGGTTAAGCTTTTTAGTCAAATATTTCTGGAATGTCTTGCAGCATCTGTTTATTTATTTATATGTAGGCTATGGGAGTCTTTGTCTAGCCTGTCTTGTCCGAAAGGGAGCAACATGTTCTACAGGTGATACCTTACCGTCATACAGTTTCGTTTTTTGTTTTGGTCATGTTATAAGAAGAGGGAAAATAGAACATGTGACTGCTGGAAAGATTTGTGGACAGAGAGACAGAGGAAGACAGCTCAAGATTCTTGATGGCCTTCTGTCGGCATGGAGGGGTGTCAACACATGAACTGATAGACGCAGTTGCAGATCACAGATTGTGGAGAGGCATGATCGCCCACGCCAGTCTGCAAGGCACTTTATGATGATGACCGGAGTCGAACCATACACAAAACAGAAAGCTAGGGGAAACCACTGCTGCATGTGTTTCTTGTGCTGTCATAAAGGTGAAATAACTTTTTCCCCCCACTGTTTCTACAACTTAGGTTTGCTGTGGTGCACCTGCTGCTACCTTTTCGAATGTTATGTAGTAAGGTTTCAATCTCTTTCAGGGTGCAACTCTTGTTCTACTGAGTAAAGGTCATGAGAATGTCTTTATCTAAACGCCTCTCTGCAGCAAATAAAGTATGGTACAACTTGGGCTGATTGTGAAATGTTTTCACTAACCTCTAAGCCACAGAGGGGGACACTAAGCTACAGAGGGGGACACCATGGTGTAGCGGCTAGATGCTCACCTTGGACTGGAAGGTTGCGGGTTTGGGTCCTGGCAGTATCAGAATTTTTTTTTCAAAACTGACCTTGGCTCCCAGGTTAATCCAGCCCTGAGTGGGTACCAGGTGCTGACCACATCATCAACTAAGTGCAGATTGGTCTGCACATCTATTATTCTATAAAATACAGGTCTAGCCCTATTTGCCCTGAAAGCCTGGGAAGGGTCCTTTAAGCCATAGAGCCACTCTATCCTTTAAATTTGTATAAATCTAGGTGAAGAAAATGTAATTAAGATTTATGAAAAAAGGAAAATTACATTTATAAAAAAAGCAACCTTACTTTTTCACACAACTGACCCTAAATATGTGATATTTTGGTGTAACATATGACAGAAGATTGTGTGCAAACATGATGGTCTATAAGATTAAGAATTGAGTTATAAAGTATCTACAAGATATTTTTTAGAAATTTAAAATATCGAAAAGTCTAACCATAAATGTCCACTTGAGCTCCAAGACTCTCCAGTATTGTGAAAATATCAGATGGGAAATCTGGATGTGCATGTTTGATCATCAGATTACCAGCAATGCATCCAGCCTGGAACAAATACAGGGCAGTTATGATAGTCAATGCCTGTGGCTTAGGGGGAACAAACCTGGTTATAATTCTGAAATATCTGGTTTGATTTAACTGGCACCAGACAGCTTTGTATTGATTTCAACAATGATATTAGCATGACCTGTTTAGTAAGCAATGGAAAACTACTGAATATAAAATTACTGAACAAATCACCAAACAGCCAACACATGCTGAGATTATTGGTTACGACTTCCTTTTCTTTTTAATTATAGAAATAAAAGGTAAAGGTAGTGCTAGATTAGTACACTGTCCTTGTTGTTGAATGTTGAATTAAGAATTGACATCACAGCACACTGGACACTCCCACAAGCACTCCGTCCCCAACCTTCGGCAATAAGGGAAGAGTTCTTATTCCAGTGGCACCAGTAACTGTCTGATTGTACATCCGTCTCGCCTTTCCCTTGAGTGCTAAGATCCCCTGGTTACTCCTCGCAACACCCTTCTCCTCAGACCATAATGATCTATCTGTGCCTCCTCACTGTTTAATCACTCCCAAAGGACCCTCACAACATCTGGCTTGTCATAGATAAATTCATCACCAAGTGGTACAGAACCAGCCAGTCTATCTGCCTGTTTATTTCCCAACACACCAGCATAACCTGGAGAAAATATCGAAAGGAGGCTAACTACCCGGGACCTCTGAAGTGATGCTTGTCACTCTCCACAGAGAATGCCTGTCTCCACCTTTCTCAAAATAATATGTGAGTCAGTTACAATGACGACACGTGTGCAGCTGATTCTCAAGCCAACGTAAGGCAGCAGTGACTGCCTCCACCTCCATTCTCAAACTAGACATTGTGATCATTGTGATATTATACCACTGTGGTGTGAAGAGTTAGGCATTCATACATCCTAGGTAATGACAAAAAAGGATGTTATAGCCTGTTCTTTCTTCAATACTTTTCCTTCCTAGACAATTCCAAGAAAATTATGACAACTGTTTGATAACCAAATTATTTATCAGGCATTACTGACTACAAAGCTTTAATGGTAACGTGAAAAATAATCCTGCTATGAACCTGTGAACCTGCCTTAACAGACAAGAGCACTCACTGCTGCTTCATACATAATTCAGGCAGGAGACAATTTGTAACATATAAGAATCTCAGTTATGAAGAAAAGTTGGGAGTCATCAAGTTTTACATACTGCATACTTTCGACTACAAAAATAATAGTAATAAATGGATTTAAAAAAATACCAGTTGCAAAATAGAGGCTTTAAAAATTTGTTTGTAAGGTAGATGAATGGGAGGAATAAAAGAGAAGAGAAGAAATAAATAAATTGAGTAGTTCAAAAACCGGGTTCGATCCCAGCTGCGGGCTATGCACCTTGCGTTGGTTTCAATAGTGGTATCAAGAAAGTCGACCATCCAGAAAGCAATGGCAAACTACTGGACGTCAATTTGCCAGGGGCTGTTGGGGTTGGTTCTGCAACGTCCTGTAAAGGATACAGAACTAACCAGTTCATAAACTGGGATTAAAGAAAGGATTACTGAATATGACAGGTTAGACTAATTACACTTCAGGTATATTTTTATTATGCTGAAGGGAACAGTTTGATGGAAGCACACGTGCATGAAAAAACATGATGATACTAAATATTTGTATCAATTTGATAGCTAAACATATTAGCATATCCTATACAGGGTGTTCCAAACTAACAACAGCATTTGTTAGCTGTCTGGGGTTTTCACCAGTCAGTTTTGCATGTGGTAGTTTGTCACTGCTGTCTGAACTGTGGTTGATAATGCAACTGTCAAAATCAATACAAGGCTGTTTGCAAATTACCTGCAGCTGAGATAAACAAGGTATTTGGAATTATGAAACTGCTTTTATAACCCCCAAACCCCAAAAATTCAGTAGTAAGTGTATTAACACAAACCTTCTCACATGGTTCTGAACAATTATAATTTATAATTAAGTTACAATTTACTTTTTAACTCTTTGAGTCCCAAGGAACGCATCATACGTTCATAGGTTACTGCCTAGAAGCCCAATGAACGCATGATGCGCCGATTTTAGTCTCTTTTGACTATCCCTTGGGCCTGTGATGCTAAACCCTCTGGGACTTAAAGAAGCAAAAAATACACAAGTCATAAAAGTCTGTGCAAAGCTCCAAGATTACCCATTCCTAAAACTGGTATCAGGTGTTTGTAAATACACTTTATGACTCATTAGGAAAAACTCTTTTTATTTCTTACTCTTTACAGACGTTTAGCCAGTATACTAGCGATTAAGTCTATCCCTTAAAGGCATATCGCCAGTATACTGGATCATGACAGAGACACTCTGATTTTGTTCTGTTTGTAGGAAAAATGAACTTTTATGAACAAGTTTTTGAACAATTAGGATTAACAACAGGAAGTCCTTTCATTTGCGACAATCATCGTGGTTGGTGCATTATTTTCTAATTTAAAAAAAAAATTTAGATGAGATACAATTTTACGTGAGTTTTCTATACTAAATGTTAAGGAAAGAGGTCCAGAACAGTTCATTCTGCTCTATCGTTGATGAAACTCTGCCAGATGGTGACATCAGTCTTGATGTTATGATTGATATCTAAGTGACAAATCTACTAGTGATAATTTAGTTTAGGATGTGAAAATTTCACAAAATTTTTCTAATTAGATCAATGTTTCGATCAGCAGTTTTTCCGATTTTTAGTTTTTGTGAAAATTTACATGCCATACAAAAATGATCATAATATACAAAGTATTTAAATTAGTTGTTTCAAATAAAGACTAGCTAATACATAATTGAACAGAGCAGGCATGTGAATTCTTTGAATTGGATACCAGTGTTGTTGAACAAGTAAAAAAAAATCTTAGTACAAATTTTTATGTCAATAATTTTCATTTGTGTCTAACATCCTTGAATGTTGTGTGATTTTAATCATATTTTTTGTTATACTGACATTTAAATAGTTAATATTTATTCTTCACTCATTTCTCTTTAATTTGATTTATTATATTTCCCAGTACAGCCAATCTTTTCTCTTCAGGAAGGTTTTAGCTTTGTCGTGTTGCAGCAAAACATTCCGTTCAAAATTATTGCTGTCAAAACCCCAGAAAAAATGTCCTGAAAGAGTTAAATTTTTTTTTTTAAACTGACAACTTATGTTCTTTACATATTCCTTGATACTTACATTTCTAACCATGACATTTGCAATAAACTTTAGATGTCTGTGCACAGCAGAGAAGTATTTAAATCCAGGTTTGTCCTGATTTTCTCTCAGTCTGGACATGAAGTTTGTCAAGGAGGTCGCAGCACCAAACTTAATGCTGTTTTCACCAACCTGAAAAAAAGGTCTTTTGATTAATGATGGGATCTACAATAACTGACAACTTACAGCTCATAAAAGTGCTAAAAGTGGCAAGAAACAGAAGCTGGAATCCAGTCACACTACTGGAAGGTGTTACACTACTTCAAAAGGTGGGTGTTAACAAATGTTTTAACATGAAGATCACATTTAAACATATCAAGCAATCACGTGCCATTTCCGCAGTAATGGTTGGTTGCAATGGATCCTCATTAAACCCTATCTCTCTAACCTTGGTTATACACTCTCCCAGGCTACTGTTAGTCCATCTCTTGATGTTGTCCTCTGACTTGTACCACTCTCTACTATTTGCTTTCTTGCTACTGACATTTCTCTCTAGTATGGTTATAGAAAGGTATCTGAGATAATTTATTAACAAATTTTCCAGTATAGAATATCCCTTTTCGAAACATAAGACGTGAAATGTTTACTCCTAATATGTGAACATTAAAAAATATCCAACATATATTTATCCCTAAATGACAAACAGTTTGTCTCATATCTAGTCAAAATACATTACAATGTGAGCACATCTTCACAGCTACAAACAGCTCACTAAAATCTTGCGCTAAATTGACAAGAGTCATATTCTCTTTAACAGGGCTTTATTGCTGACCTCTTGAATAGATAACTGGCACCGGTAAACCTCTTACATTCATAACTATTAAATAACACTCATATTTCTCCTCTTAAAATTAATAATATAAAATCTAGTTACAACAGCCTTAGAAAATACAATGGAATGGTTAGATGGCCTAAGATGGTGTATCAGAAACATTGATTTCAAAAAGTGTATAGTTCCATGCCTTCCTTGTAGCAGAAAATTAAAAAGCACAAAGATTCACTTTTTAAAATTATGATACAACAGTTGAATTTTTTTTTAAATAGTTGCATTTAGCAGCAATGAAATGAATAGCTGAAAACATTTGACAAGGTGGACCTTCTGAAGTCTATTTAAGAATGAATGCTATGGTAAACACAATGTGAGATGAAAAAACATGTGTACAGTTGCATGAATTTGGAATTTAACCCGGGCCTGGAAAACAAAGGATGCATCCAATGAAGAGTATGATATGTGTACCACAAATCTGCTACTGAAACATTAAGCATATACAGGTTAGGACATTTTATAATTCCCTTTCTTGTTAGTAGTTTTAGTAGGCTTAAGATATGTGCTACTTGAGGCGGAGCATCTACTGTAATGCCTGTTACCCTACAATGTCAATTCTTAAATGAGTAATAATTATTAAAACCTGTTCGGCATCACTTACCACAAATGAGTATATCTCTTTAACACCATGAAGGTCAATATACACATCAAATGGACCTTCATTCTTGAAGATACCTAGCAAAATTTCAAAAGAATAATTTGATCAAAGTTAACATGGTACTAGGATGCTTACCTTCTAAGCTATACCTCAGATAGATTAGTTGCGTATGCTTTGCAAGATGTTGCAGAACCAACCCCAGCAGCCCCTGGCTGTTGTGTGGTATCTCTAGGCAAATTTACATCTAGTAATTTGCCATTGCTTTCTGGATGGTCGGCTCCCTGATACCATTGATGAAACCAACGCAAGGCGCATGGCCTGCAGCTGGGATCTAACCCAGTACCCCGGCATTACAAAGTGTTCGCATCGACGTAGCCACAGAATACTCCAGATACATAGATTAAATAAAGCAAAACCTGATAACAGTTAACACTGTACCAAGTGCTTACTCCTCACGGCATGGGTGTAACCAGAGAGTTTGGCTGGCTCACTACACTCAGAGGAAAGGCAAGACGGACATATAACCAGATTGTGACCGGTACCATCAGTATTGGAACTCTGCGCTGGCTTCTGATGATGAGGATGGAGCACACATGGGAATGCCCAATGCCTTGTGATGCCATACCATATAAGGCAATCATCAGAAGAGAAGGATGAAGAGCATGAGGTAGACCGTGAACAATATGGAAAGTCACATAAGAGAAACTCTACAACAACACATTGAGTCTATATGCCAGGCAGCTAGAAAAACAAGACGCAGAAATGAATACTTCTTTTGACATACAAAGTGGTAAAAGAGGAAGTCAAGAACAAGAACAGGAAGACTGTTTAGTTGTGTTCTGTTTTCTTGTAAAAACTAATTCCGCTTTTTATTTTACTAATTGACTCATTGCTTGCAAAAGTATAACTGCTAATGAGGTGTTTCGAATGAATTCTTTAAAGTCAGAAGTTTATTGTAATTACTAACTAAACAATCATTGTCTAAACTTGTTTAGGCTGTTATCAACTTTCCTGTTATACAGTTTTGCTAACATCCAATGCATCATCATCATAATCATCATCATCAAGTTTCTTGCCAGCTAGTGCAGGCATTCATGCATCTCCACAGTCTTGGTCTTTGGTGTTCTAGATCAATTCCACTGACGATATTCCTCCATGCCACTGTCTTAAGCCATCCACCATCATTTCTCTTGGTCTGCATCTGCCTTTTCTACCAGTGATCTTTCCAGTCGTCTCACTATTTTCCAGTACTCCTTTTCTCATCATATGACCAAAGAACTTTGTTATGTTCTACTTTCATTAGCCATTTCCAGGCAATCACTGTTAGGTATTCTGGCAGTACAAGGTATTTGCAACATTCTTCTCCAGAATCACATCTCAGTTGCCTCCAAACTCTTTTTAATTTGTTGCATACACACCCAAAAAAGATTTTTCTTCATATTAAGTTGATGTTAAACTGAAAAGTCTGATCCTTCCTTCCCTACTACAAGTTCTACTCCACATGGTTCAGAATGAGCAGTATCGTACCTGATGCAGTGTTTCCAAAGATGAATCTGCTTTGCTTAGTCTTGTTGCTTGCCAGAATAGATCCCAAATCACTCAATGACTGGGGCCTTTATTAACAAAGAAAAAGAGCAATAATAATTTCACTTATCAATATATCAAGTATTGAAACTTTATTACTTCCTGACTGGTTTTTACCCCCAGGTTACTACCTGAAGGTCTGACCACACCTGTGGTGGCTGGATGGCAGTTAAAAAGGACACACCACAGAAAAATGATTCAACAACAAAAGAAGTTATAATTAGGACGGCTGTAATGGCTACACAAGGTGCCTGCTATCAATGGTGGGTAAGAGGAGGATGAAACTATTTTAAAAAACATCCAAAGTATATAAGTAGAAATGAACAGCAATAAAAACAAGCTGAGATTAAACCAATATTTCAAATTATACAGCAGGCACAAGTTGCATGCACAATGATAAAACTGTTTTCATCATCTTCTTCTTCTTCTATTTCTTCTTCTTCTTATTCTTCTGCATACACTGGCTGTGAAGTACAGCTGAAAGTGCTAGTTGTTTGTCCACATCTAGACTTTGGTCTAATCAGAATTTGAATTTTGCATGTGCATACATTAATGCACACTATAATTATCTAAGCAACTTTTTGTGTGTGAGTGTGTTTTTTAATTGATGGAAACTAAAAATAAGGCTGCATTCTATCATTCTATCTCCCTTGTTGTTCGGAGTAGCTATTGATTGGGTAATGAAAAAATGTTGCAAAGGAAATGCTGGCATTTATTGGGTAGAGAACAGACAACTGGAAGATGTGGATTTCTTTGATGATACTGTTTTCAATTAAGTAAAAATAACAAAGACATGCAAAGAAAAACAGAAGATTTGCCGCCTACAGCATCAAAAATAGGACTACAAATAAGTTATGAGAAAACAAATATATTAAAGATACTAACACATCATGTAGATGTCATGCTAGAGAATTAACCAATAAAAGTAACGAATAATTTCACTTAATCTGGTAACAATTTCGATTTTCAAGGAGATATAACAGTTTTTAACAACCTTAACAAAATACAGAGCTCCAAGTTTTACAGCTTTAAGACCGAACAACGAATCTTCATTTCGAATGTTATTTCATATCTAGTTCTGAATACTTCTAAAGATATGGAAAGAAAGTTAAATGCATTTGAGAACAAATGTCCAAGAAAAATCATGAACATAAAATAGGATGAATTTTTAAAAAGCGAGAAAATCATAGAAATGTCTGAACAAATACATGAATTGACAACAATAAGGTAAAGAAGGTGGAGATATATTGGGCACATTCCCAGATTTAAAGAGCACAGAATTACAAAACAAGTACTAACATAAGAAACAAATGTTACAAGAAAAAGATGATGTCCAAGGGAGAATTAGGAAAATGAAGAAGAGCTTTATTATGAGAAGCTAAAAATGATGGGCTGAACTCCACGTTAGAAAACAAGAGAGTTGCGTGAAGTAGAGCAGAGTGGAGGAATCAAATGCGAGCACTATGTGATGTCTAACGGCGCACAAAGGATGATGATGATTCATTATACAGATCTGGCTTATTTGTTTACAGACTGTTGGTTCCTTTCCTCCCAGGTAGATGCATTTCATGTTTGATGGAAGCATCCATCCTTTTTTTTAGTGGCCAGGGAAACTGTTTCTAGGATAACCATGGATAACGGTAGTTAGGTCTTGACCAGTTTCAGCCCTAGGCATAGTGCACCATAAAATCACATGTGGGAATACATCTTTGCATCCCAGATTGTTTCTAATGAGAAGGAAATGCTGATGAAGGCAAAGAAAAATTGATAATCTGTATGGCCTACCTGTACCATGCTGTTCCATTTATCTGAATGTTAAGACTGCGATTTCCTCCATTGGGGTGATCTTCTTTGCAAACTTCACCAGTTCTAGGACACAAATTCTTGCTCAAGTCCTGAAATTAACATATTTACTTTTACCTGCCTTGTTACTGGTGTAAGATAAGAAGCAAACAAAAGTAAAATCCTTTTCAACTGAATACAAACACTCATTTTCCATTTTAAAAATGGACGGGAGGTCAGATGGGTGGGGGAATACTTGCCATAGAGCATCTATTTTTAAAAAAAAAGTGCTGGTACTCATCACAAAGAACCCATTACAGCAGCACTGAAAACAACACTCCTAGAAGATCAAATGCTGGTACTGCATACCACCAGGAAAACAAAAAGCTATGCAAACACCACACTCAAATGTTTTCCCTGTAAAAAGAAAATTCACAGTGGGAGGTCAACAATCTTTGTGGGAGGCCAAGAACCAGTAAACCAGCCCACCAGGGTGACACAGGGTTCACTGGGAATACAACATCCAATACTCAAGTGACAAAGGACCAGAATAGAACGAAGCCAAAAATAAGCAAACTGCTGATACAAAGAAATCTGGCAATCTCTCTGGCAAACCTCTGCACCCCAAGGTAGAAAAAGACTAAGTTAATAAACAAAATTGGAGCTTCTGAAAATAATTGTCAAATAGGAATGTTTTGTGTTTACAGTTATGTGTAACATAATTATGAAAACTGTTTATATTCTTTAAGATCCTAGCATCAAAGAGAACTGGCTCATAAAAAGCATGTATGTTTTGGAAATTTTAACCCTACCAGACCGCTGGCCCAGTTTCCCAGAAATTTCATAACTGTTCTCCATACCGCTGGCCCTACTTTTCGGCTATTTGCATAGTGCATGAGAAAGATGCATCACTGACTAAAAATAACCAACCAATCGTCATCAGTCCACTTTGTTAGACATTGCAAATGGCTTCCCCGTGTGTGTAAATCAATTTTGTGTGTTTTAACGTGAAAAATTTAGGAAAATTCAGAATGAAGCGAGCGGGTGATGAACCAAGTTTTAGGCTTTTCACAGTCCAACAGGTGATCGATACTTTGGTTTATTCAGACTCTGTGATATATATATATATATATAAATATATATATTTATTATCTGTGATAATTTCATAAAGAATACGTTCTTGAAGTGACACTGTCAGTGAGAGCGCGAATGATGAGGAAAATCTTGAAAATTATCAATCTTGAAATAGATCGATAGTAGGAGGAGGGGGTGTGTCCATCAAACGGCAACATCTGGTGTTCACTTTGTGAAACAAATTGATCCTGATGAGTGAATTGGCACACAAAGGTGGAATATTGGCGCTAGATAAAAGGTAAGCCTATTTTGTACAATGTCTCTAAGTTTCATCATATTCTAGCCGCTCGTTTGCATGTAACTAATATTTTTGTATATCATGTTGGTTTTTTCACGGTAATGCAGCAATGGACAAGAAACAAAAAATGCTGTTCACAATTTTCCAGCATGTGATCCTGTCAGTGATAGATTATGGAATTGAAATGCTCACCATATCAAACAATCAGCTGATAAAACTCAAACGCATACAGAATGAAGCCATGCGGGTAATTCTGGGATGTACAAGAGATACCTCAGTAGTATGTATGTATGCGATATATGCTTGCACTGCCTACTAATGCAGATAGGCTCAAAGTTCTGCAGGCAAAGTCATATCTCAGAGTAGCTGTAGACAAGAAGCCCCTCCTGCATGAAGCCCTGGGTAGAGCTAAGGGTCACAGATTGAAAACAGGAAGGTCTTGGATAGTGCCAGCTGAAGACACAATTGGACATGTGTGCAGGCTTGATAAATTTGAGTGAGGAGAGGAGTGGGTCAAGGAGTCTAAACAAGCTTCAGGCTTGTGTAGGGTTCTAATCTCTTTAGGTCGTGAGTGCAGAGACTGCCCAGCTGGTGCTGCATAATCAGAAGTTCAACAAATGGTTCATGACAATTCCTGCCTAAGTGATGTAATTATCTATACAGATGGCACTGTGTTGAGGGGCAGACAGAGTGCAAGAGGGTTCAAAGCAAAAGCGAATGGATGTCGCTTAGTGCAGCAAAGCCTTGCATTTAATATTACAACGACTAGTTTGAGAATGTAGGCGGAGGCAGTCTCTGCTACCTTCTGGTGGCTTGAGAATCAGCTGTACAGGTTTAGAAGAGAATGGTAATGAGAGACACTGTTCCTAAAAGAAGAGGCAGAGTCGACCAGCGCAAAGGTGGACACTGATATTACAGACACCTCAGGCATGAAAATACATCAGACAGGAGAATTTGAAAGAGACTGAGTGGCTCTACAACTGGTTATGATGGAAGAGATGTTCTGCAAAAGAATTGCTACATCGGCGATATTCGACTGAAACCCACAGGCTGAATCTGACCCACAGAGGCCAGTGGCCTACGGATCCATGCCAGCTGTCTCACATGTGATCTTTTGACAGTGGGACTCTGGCCTCTGGCTCATAATGATCCCGCATTTTCAACATTTCAGACCCCGAGCTGAACAGCCTTGGGCTACATGCTGTCATTAAAAAGGACAACTCATGGCAGCTATAATCTACCACCAGCATCTGCTAGGAAGTTTGTGAGGGCTGAACTTCATAAACCCCTTTTCCTTTAATGATGGACATGCCTGATTCTGCAGTCATATTTCTGATAGTTTATAAAAAGAGCCTGCATGGTTTACATGGACTATAGGACCACATTTCTGTGCAAAACCAAATAACATCCTGCGTTTAACCCTACCACACCTGAGGCCCTGAACCTAACCATCCCCTATACCTGAGCTTCTCAGCATTAACACGAAAAAAACCAACATGATATACAAAAATATTAGCTACATGCAAACAAGTGGTTAGAATAAGATGAAACTAGGAGACATTGTAGAAAATAGGTTTACCTTTCATCTAGCGCCAATATTTCACCTTTGTGTGCCAATCCCCCCAGCAGGATCCACCTTATTTCACAAAGTGAGCACCAGATGTTGCTGTTTGAGGGACACGCCCTCTTCTCTTACTATTGCTCTAGTTTTAAATCTATAATTTTCAAGATTTTCCTCATCACTTAAGCTCTCACTGACTGTGTCACTTCAACTGGGAACGTATTCTTCATGAAAGTCTGACTCCTCAGAGTCTGAATCAACCAAGGTATCAATCACCTGTTCGACTGGGAAAAACCTAGACCTACTTCAATTTCCTGTCGAAGTGCTTAGTTCATCAGCCCCTCGTTTAATTGTGAATTATCAGAATTTCTTCACATTAAACTACACAAAGTAAATCTAAACACACGTGGGCAGTTATTCGCAATGACTAAACAAAAAGGTTTGATCACGATTGGTTGGTTATTTTTAGTTTGTGATGCGTTTTATCATGAGGTACACTAAGTACTGAAAATTAGGTACAGCGGTTTAGCAGGCAGAATAAGAAATTACCCGAAAAGCTGTACAGCCGTCTGGTAGAATTAATATATAAATAAGTTTAGTTACATAAAGATGCTATACAAAAAGGAGCTAATTATTGTTTTCAGTAATAGAAATATTAACAGAGAAACTCAACCTCAATGTCAATTGCTTTGGCTCCTGGGATGTTGGCATCTACTGCAAATGACTTCATGGCATCTAAGATGGATCTGTATCCTGTGCAACGACAGAGGTTTCCATCAAAGTTGTCCTCAACCTCTTGGGCTGTAATGTTGGGTTTCTGATGAAGCAGTCTGGAGGATAGAAAGGAGCAGTGTTAAATAGAACCTATGATGTGATTCAGCAAGAAGAAGCAGGACAGAGATCCCCATACTGTTTCTCATGACTATGCTCCTACAATGAAAGCTTACATGTGGCACACCAGTAACTTATATTCTTCTTTTTCAGCATTCCAAGCCCTTGAGGTTCACTGCTGCAGTTTTCATCTGCCTCCATTTATCTTCTCTTTCCAGATGGTGACACCAACTATTTGTAGGTCTGCCTAACTATTTTCTTTCCATTGTCTTCTTGGTCTGTCTCATGGTCTATGTCCAATCAGCTGCCTTGTGCGTAGTTTTTACCTTTCTGTCACCAAATATTCTCTCATTATGTCCAAGCCACTTCAGTCTATTAGCTCTCATGATGCTAGTGATTAGTGGTGATTTAAACATTATAAATTTTGTTGTGCTTCTCACTCTCCACTCCCTGCTGACTGCATCTTTGATGGGTCCACAAATTTTCACATTTTCACAATTTTCAAAAGTTGTTTTCTACAAATGTGTAGTAAGGCTTCATCTCTTTTAGTTGTGCTCCAAGTTTCAGAGCCAAATAAAACAGCTGGTCTTGTCAGCATTTTATATATTTGAGTCTATGACTTTAGCAGATGTTGAAGGGTAGTGTTTCTCAACATTTTTACAAATGAGCCTACCAAAACACAGGTACTTGTTTCATGGCTTATCTGACAGCTAACCAAGCACAGAATCAGAACCAAATGTAGACAGCAGTAATTTTATCAAATGCAATGTCACATTTTTACAACTCAGCTTGTGTGGCATCTGTTGCTGTTTACAGGCTAGAAAATGTATGTAGTTGACAGAGTTTCTGGGACTTGTACCTGTTTAATCTACAGACTGCAATCCTGGAAGAGAACACGGTCTACCCTATCCAGCTGCCTACGCTACACCCAGCCCACCATTGAAGAACACAGTTGTAGGGCACAGTATACTTTCTAGAATGTTTTCTACCAGATTGTGTTTCTTCTCTCAGCATGTTAGAGCAGCTGAAGTTTGCATCCCAGTATTTACATGGTTCCTTTCATTTCATTTTCATGTTATCAATTTGCATGTGGACGGAGTTATGATCCTTTCCCTGTCTTGTTATTACCATGTATTCTTTCCTATCTTAACTGTTAACTAGTCCCATTTCTTCCTTTAAGAGAATCAGTCTTTTTAACATCTCTTGATCATTTTCTCCAATGATATCAATTTCATCTGCATAACTAGCCTAAGTATACTTGTACTTTTTTCTACAGTACAATCTTCTTTCAGTGTCCTTAAAACTTTCTCCAGGACCAAGTTGAAAAGAAGTGGGACACAACATCACCACCCCAGATGTTATTGAAAAGGGACATAGTTTGGTCACGGTGATTAACTTCTTTAGTATTCCAAATTCTTTCAAAGCATTCAAAAAACTGTTTCTATGTATACTCAAATGTCTTTTGAAAGTAAAAAACATTATGTAAATTGCTTCTATATTCCTAGTGTTGCTCTGCTAGTTGCCATAAATGAATATTTGATCTATCAGAAACCCACCTGGTAATCACCCAATAAATCTTCAACAAATAGTTTTACTCTGCTTAGCAGAAATTCAAATAGTATTTTATAGTTTGTAGACAACAGTGATATTTCTCTATAATTTTCACATTTATACTTGTCTCCTTTCTTAAAAGTAATTAATAATGTCTCTTTTCACACATAGGGCAATTTCTCCAGACTTATTAATTCATATATCTTTTAATGCAAGACCAGCTTCTTTCTTATAAGTTCAGCAGCAATTTCCATCAGTGCCATTTGCCTTATTATTTATAAGCTATGTTATGACACAAAACTTTTTCAAAATCAGGCTATTTAATGTTTGGTTCACATATTAGTATCTCTTCCTGTGGATAAAGTATTTAGGGAGTTTCACAGTCTGATAATTCAGCAAAGCATTCCTTCTATCTGGTATATATTTCCTAATTATTATTTATCATGTTACGATTATGATCTTTAAAACCATTTGTGTTGTGCTGATGCCCTCATTTTACGGCCTTCATTTTTTTTTTATCTGGCCATGTATAACACATACTCCTCCATCAAGTAAACATCTTTGTTAGCATCAAACTTCTCATGTATAACATATTTCTCCATCAAGTCAACATCTTAGTTAGCATCCAACTTCTCATGTAAAACATATTTCTCTATCAAGTCAACATCTTAGTTAACATCCAACTTGTCATGTAAAACATATTTCTCCATCAAGTCAACATCTTAGTTGGCATCCATATTGTCATGTATAACATATTCCTCCATCAAGTCAATATCTTTGTTAGCATCCAACTTGTCATGTAAAACATATTTCTCTATCAAGTCAACATCTTAGTTGGCATCCATATTGTCATGTATAACATATTCCTCCATCAAGTCAATATCTTTGTTAGCATCCAACTTGTCATGAAAAACATATTTCTCCATCAAGTCAACATCTTAGTTAACATCCAACTTCTCATGTAAAACATATTTCTCCATCAAGTCAACATCTTAGTTGGCATCCATATTGTCATGTATAACATATTCCTCCATCAAGTCAATATCTTTGTTAGCATCCAACTTGTCATGTAAAACATATTTCTCCATCAAGTCAACATCTTAGTTGGCATCCAACTTCTCATGAAAAACATATTTCTCCATCAAGTCAACATCTTAGTTAACATCCAACTTCTCATGTAAAACATATTTCTCCATCAAGTCAACATCTTAGTTAGCATCCATATTGTCATGTATAACATATTCCTCCATCAAGTCAATATCTTTGTTAGCATCCAACTTGTCATGTAAAACATATTTCTCTATCAAGTCAACATCTTAGTTAGCATCCAACTTGTCATGTATAACATATTCCTCCATCAAGTCAACATCTTAGTTAGCATCCAACTTGTCATGTATAACATATTCCTCCATCAAGTCAACATCTTAGTTAGCATCCAACTTGTCATCTTTAACACATTCCACCAGGATGTCAATGTCTTAACATCCAACTTGTCATCTATAACACATTCCTCCAGGAAGGCAATGTATTAACATCCAACTTGTCATCTGTAACACATATTTCTCCATCAGATCAACATCTTAGTTAACATCCAACTTATCATGCATCACACATTTCTCCATCAAATCAACACCTTAATTAATGTGTGACTTGTAATGTATTATCTTTATTCTTTCAGGGAGGCAGAATCTTGGTTAATGTCCAGCAATTCACTATTAAACATAAAATCAAGAACAGTGATAACTTAATTGTAAAACTTTTCACACACCCCCCCCCCCCCCCCCCCCCCCCCCCCCCCCCAGGGAAAATAAGATGTCAAAAAGACCTCAGTCAACTCACACCAAATCATTCTTTCCTTTATTATCAAATACAGCTCACCCCATGTCCTCCCCCGTCTTTTTAGTCCACTCTCCAGCTCCCTTCTCCATATTATTTTTTTATGTGCTTCATTTCTATGCCCCTGTGGATTCCAGTGTAAAGATATTCTAGTTATAGTCTTCTCAGGTTTTCTCGTTGTGTGTGTCCTTTTCTTTATCTCTTGATTCATTTTAATTTGATTTGTTCTCTCCCAAAGCTCTATTAGTGACTCAATCATACCTTTAATTACCTCTGTTCTGCTCAGGTACCAGTTTGAATTTAATTATTACAGTAGACTCTGCTATATCTGGCCTAATGTGGTAGAAGGTTAGGCTGGATAACAAAATGGCCAAATATGCCCAAATTCTATAAATACTCAGTTTTGCCCCTACCCATACAATTAAAAACACCCTTTTTATACCAAAACCTATTCTTGTTAGGATTTTCTGACCTCTTAGTATGATCCAGTTCTTTATAAATGTTTCTTATGTATCATACTCTACATTTTGAACATTTATATGGAGAAATAGGTTCCCAAAAAAAAAATTTTGTTCACATTATAAGAAAAACTTTTTAATGTCTAACTTGACTGCAGGGAAAAGTAAAATCATGTACACCATACAGTAGAATGCACAGATTTTACATGAACAAAACATGAACCTGGCGAATACTGAATCTTTCTATCCATTGATCTAATCATCCATCACTGCCAGTAAATTCGTAATCTTCTCCAATTTATGGAGTAAACTGCCATGCAGTTTCATTCAATGTTGGCCCATTCACAGCCTGCTTTTTCCTCTTAAGTGTTTATGTTACAAAAATAAAGCTTCTTCAGCCTCTTCATTTTTACCTTTCATCATAATTTTCTTACTTTAATGCCACTCCCACTAGACTGGGCAGTCGAGGAATCCATGCTTTGAAGTCTCAATGTGTGTTATGTTCTCGTTCATGCATATTCCTTTGTCATTCACAGATCTCCCAGTGCTTTGAAAACTCCTCTTAATTTAAATTTTGAAACTCGTTTCATTTCTAGTCTGCCTTAGTTGCCATTCTCGTTGCCTAAATATGCCCTATGACATTACCATCTATCCATTTGTCTGAAGTTACTGATAATTGGTACATCTTCGTCTTTGTTTTCACCAGTTGTAAACTCTGGCAGAAAGTTCTGGTTGTTCATCCAATTCTGGACTTTGTCTTGTTCCAGAACGTGAGTTTTGTTTGCACATCTTTCTCAAACATGTGTCTTATTTGTTGTTGCTTCTTTGCCTCTCAGGCTGATGCACTCGGATTGAAGGAATCTTTCAAGTAGTCTACTCTTAAAAGATGCATGATAGGAAGGCAGTGAATCTGTTCTTTTCTCAGCAACCGGCCCCCCCCCCCCCTTTTTTTTTCCACAAAGAAGACATGGAACCCACCAGAGAAATCTATACTTCTGAATATATCCATATTTATATTACATGGGCAAGTAATGTTTCAACTAGCTTCAAAGAGATATGTTTGCTTTTCACCTTTTAAAGACACAGAGACAAAACAGAGTAGACATTTTCAAACTATCTGGCAGTGTTGAAATCAAAGTAATGACTCACCCATACATATTCATGACCATGCCTGGTGTGCAGTAACCGCACTGAGTGCCATTGAAGCTGGCAATTCTTTCCTGGATAGGATGGAACCCATTCTTTTGGTTGCCAATGCCTTCGATGGTGCTGATCTGCCAGCCATCCACAGCATACAAGGGAGTGATGCACTGTGTATTTACAAATAAAATATTAAACTCACACAATTCAAATAATTTTTAGTTGCAAACAAACACTAACAATTAACCTGCAGTAGCAACAAGCCTGCCTGCAGACCTAGAAGTCAAGGTTTCAAATCCACACTGAGGCGAAGTTTTTATTTAAAAGTGGTCTTGGCTTCTGGGTCAATCCAGACAAAAATGAGTATCAGGCAATGTCCTGGGAAGTAAAGGTAACCGGCATGATATTGACCACATCCTACTTCAAGTGCTGATTGATCTATAAAAATACAGGTCCAAGTCCATGTAAAAATAAAAAGTGTTAGTGTAAAAAATGCTTTTGAGAACAAGAGTACACTTCTTAGGTATGTGAGCTCATTGCTTGTAATGTAGACAGATAATCATTATGTGCCTTATCAATTAGCAAAAGCCGGTTATGGATTGCCATGATCACCAGACTGATGGCCTGTGCTCTTGTCCTGCTCATGCCAATTGTCCAAGCCATTCCAGGCAGGTATTTATGTCAAAATATCCCATAGCCAGCTGATGCTCTGAAAAGTTGTTTGATTCCAGCTACGTTTTGCTGATGCAAATTCCCCATTTCTTGACCGGAAGTCCAAAAGTTCAATCCCCCAGCTACTAAGCTAAGTGCTTGGTATGACACTATGAGCTGTTGATTTAATATGGAATGTTTTTCTGTTTTTCCCACATGTTGACTAGATCACACCTTTCATGAAGACTGTACATCTTATACTGCTAATTAATGTTTAAATTAAATGTAAACATTTGTGTGATATGGGCACTTTGTAACTTTTTCTGTAATGACAAGATGGTATAATATTAACCCCCTGTTTTCTAAAAATGCATTATTACTACTATTATCCTAGACCATCATTGCTGGTCCTATTTCTGCACAGGCAGTTATTATGTTAACCCCTATTGATCCACACATCAGTGAAGTGACAGTTTATTTGGACAGAAAGTGTTGCAAATGTATATAACAAAAGTAAGTAAAAACCTTATAGTGTTGGGTTTGATGTTTGGTATGTTCTTCGTCTGTCCTTTGTTCTCCCCCCTCCCCCACTCCTATGAAGTAAAGGCCCTCCACCACTCAGGTCAAGTTAGCTTCCTTCCCCGTGTGTTCTTTGTTTTGCTCAATTTCTCAACGTGTAAAAAGTAATATTATCTAGATGCTAATTCTTGAGATTTTCCGACGTTAAAAGGATGTAGCATCGATGATTTGCATTCATTAAAACTTTCTCTGCATGCATCATCATTCTTCTGGAGAAGAACCTTCCCCCATCGTGATTGACAGGGTTGCATGTTACTCTTTCAGACTTCTTCATTGTTGGTTGATTTTTGTGTTTTTTTTTATTTATTTTTATTTAGGGGTGACGTAGCCAACCCCAAGCCCAACCCCACTTATTTTCTACTCTTACAGACGTCTAGTAGGGGTCAGTGTTACTATACACTGCTTTCTGAAAGGATCCCAGTAACACACAAGCGATCTAATGCCTTAACGATTAGTCATTCTTCCACTTACTGACTGGACACTGTAGGTCTGTAGTGTGTCAGAATCTGGACGTGTGTGGCTTACAGTAACAGAACAGCATCCACATCCGGCCTCACGGCACATCACCTTCGTGCCCTTCAGTCCTGCAACTTCTCTCAGGTAGTCATTAAGTGAAGTCTTGGGAGAGAATTTCTGGGAAACTGAATAATATAATAATTTATTGTTGTTGAGTTGAGTCAAGAACAGACATCACAGCACTCAGGCCATTCCCATATGCACTCTACCCTTGCTTAAACTGTTATGTTTTTTGAAGCAGTGGTTTTAAACCTCTTTCATATTTTTATAGCCCTTAGTTTTTTGGTATCATAAACATTTTCTTATATCATTCAAATAGCATATAAAGAGGGCTTAATGCTTGACCTGAAGAAAATTATGACAACAATTGGGGAAGGGAGGGGAAGGCAGTCATATTTATTTCCATATTATTACAAAAACACAAACTGGAACATATTGGATGAACTGGAAAAATATATTGGAAGAATTATAGGGAAACAAGAACTGATCTATTGTGTTAGAGATTTCAAGATGTTTAGAAGCGTAATTATCTGGCTTCAACTGGGTAAAGATTCTACATGCAGCATTTAGGACAAGCCCATGTTAGCTCCATCTCCCTCCTCAAGAGCCAGTGAAAAGTTTCCATATTCTTCTTCTTCTTCACGTTTAGTGGCTGTAAACTCTGGCAGAAAGTTCAGAAAGTTCTAGTTGTTCATCCACCTCTGGACTTCAGACTTGCTCCAGAGCCTGAATGTAGCGTGTACATCTGTTTTAAAGATCTGACTTATTTGTATGCCTTGTTGGTTCCTTGCCTTTCAGGCAGATGCACTCCGACTTCGAAGGAAACCTTTAGTTAGTCTACTCTTACGCCATGCTTGATGGGGAGGCAGTGGGTATATTCTTGTTTTCCCCCACAATGGGTTCCCGGAACCCACAGAGGGAGAGTTTCCATACTGATGGCTCCCATTGTCATCTCGTTAACTAATAATCTTGACTTTTCCCCTGAGTCTCGAGTGGCATCCCCAGAGCCCACAGACACTCTATGTTGCTTCATTCAATCCAAATATGGGTTTTCAATATATTCTATATTACAGAAGCAAGATTAAAGGAAGGAAAAATGGAAGGTATAGTTCCTGAAAGAAGAGGCTCTGGGGAACAATCCTGGATTTTTTTAAAAGTCATAATTAAACCAGCATCATTGCACACAGTTATAAACCATAAATGCTCTGCCACCTGAGGATAGGCAGCATCAGAACCAAAGCATTTATCACAGCGAGAGGCCTTCTCCGCAATCACCATGTCTCGAAGAAACAAACCCAATGGAAAGAGCAACGGACAGAGGAAACAATCCACTGACCAATCCACCCGATCCAACTTGGCAGCTAGGAAGACGGAGACAGTTACTGCCGGATCAAAGGAAGACGCCCCGACTACTAGTGAGGCCCTGAGTGACGTTCCAGCGTCACCTGAACCAACATGGCCAACTCCAGAAACATCTCCAGATCGACGAAAGACAGGCAGCCATAAATTTCCTGCCACAATATTTCTCCGACAGACCAGCTTAGGCCGGACAGCAATCACTACACTTGCAAAAATAACATTGATCAATTTGCTGGAGATCATGTTAGGCAAGAGGGCGGTCGCAAAGATTAGAAGAACTCGAGAGGGAGTGATAGCTTCACTAAACAGAACCAACCACACCTCAGTCATGCTGGATGACATCCAACACAACGGCAAGAAAGAACTCCGACTGACTGGGGAGATAACTGTGACGGCTACAATCTTCCAGAATGTAAGACGCTTGGTGATCCGAAGAGTCAGCCTGCAATGGAGCAACGAAGAAATACTACAACAAATAAGGAAAGAAAACCCCAGTATCACAATCAACCAAGCAGAGAGACTGGGCTCAAAACGACATCCACTACCAGTAGCAGAGATAACATCAGAAGGAGAAGACATCCCGGATAAAGTCTACTTAAATCAAAGAATGCAAAGACCAGAGCAATACGTACCACAGGTGATCCAGTGCTCTCGTCAAAAAGCATGGCACTCCCGAGCCACTTGTGTGAGCGTCACAAGAAGTATGCCAATACTGTTCAGAACCACATGCCTTCAACAATTGCCCTCTGGCAAAGCTGGACACAGACTTTAGGTCTCCAAATCCGAGCAGAAAGTGTGCAAACTGCTACGGCCAGCACAGCGCCAGATACCTGGGGTGCCCCTATCTGCAACAGTGCCGAGACATAGCAACCACGGCCATAAAGAGAAAGATTCCATACCATGAGGCCCGCAGAAGACACGAAGCAACACAAGGCATAACGACAGCTATCACCACCAAACTGAGCAACGAGATGGCTCGACTCAAAAGTGACATCCAAGCTCTCAGAGATGAGAAAGAAGCATCCAAATCCCAACGAGATGAAGACAGAGATGAAATAACGAGCCTGAGAGCTATCATGCAGGTGACTCTTGACACCCAAAAACGGATGGAACAGAGATGACGAATTTCAAGGAGGACATCATGAATGCACTGGCTACTATACAGACACAGAAGGAACAGCCAACTAAAGCAAGGGAAGATGAGACAAGTATCACTGATCTGCGGGGAGACCCAACAGCTTCTAGCAAAAGAAGTCGCAATGATCAAGAAAGCACTTGCTGAAACAGAGGAAAAGTTATGTAGAGCATACAAAGAAAACAACAGACTTAACAAGGAACTACAAGCAACCAACAGAGTTATGGAGGAAAGAGAGAAAGCACGAAAAGAAGCAGCAAGAAGGCAGCTAATACAGTCACCCAAACCTCAGGGAGCCGAGACCCAGAAAAAGCCATATCAAATACCAGACAAGAAAATACCAATGCCGCTGATGCGGCAGTTTCTGGACGAAACCACCATACAAATAAACCAACGCATTAGGGAGCTGGAGGATCTGAACTACTTTAACACAGAATTGCAAGAGAATGATGTACCATGGTCATCACCAGAAGAACCATTCCGACAGCCAAAACCTGAAGTCAAGCGAGGTCGATACCGTTACCACAAACATTATTGCCAGAGACTACACCACCAACGCCAAAACTACCCAAAACATTAGTAGGAGAAGCACTTTACAACAAGGATACGAGAAGACCACCAAATAACACCAGACCCCACCATTATTTCCTTTAGTACCTGCCCAAAGCAAGCAACCGCCGGTCCTTCTTAGGATAGACAATCCCCTCTCCTCGGAAACAGCAAACCGCCAATGAATTCCACACAAAATCGACTCAACATCCAATGATCTGGAGAGCAGCACAGGGCCAGCCAAATTACGAAAGCAGACGATCCAGCGGAAACCACAACAAATAAAATGCGACAAATACTGAAAACACAATCCAAAACCAAATGAGATCGAGACCAGAAAAGTCACCACAAATTTAGCAGACAGGAAATAGAGCAGAAATGTGATCTGACCTAGCTGACAGTGGTCAACGTAAGAGAATTAGAAATTATAATGCCACCAGTAGGGACAGCTGATAAGAAACTGTCCGCCTTTGTCGCAGTCCGCACACAACTCTGTAGCTACAGCTACATTCCTCCATTTACCCCAGAGTGTTAACTCTAGTACCCATTTCCTAGAGGCTGGCTGAATTTCAGGAACCGCCCGGTTTTGAACACCGGCTGCAGGGAGTCGCAGCTGGATTTTAAAGAGAGTCTCCTATCGACTGCACTAATGCGGCCCCTAATCCTCCTGGATGTGGACACAGAATGCTGCAGACACCTTAAGTATAAAAATATGCAGGGCAGAAGAACTGGCAAGTGACCTAGTTGGTTTTTCAGCAAAAAATCTGCTTAATTATGTTGATATAGATAATTATGTGCATGAACATCACATTACATTAATTTTTCTATAACCGTACAACAATCTTAAACACTGCAAACTAGATCAGACAGTTTAACTGTCAGTTATTAATTACTACAACAGGACATGCCACAGCATGCACAAACTAAAACAAAAAGCAATTAGCAGTCAAAAACAAAAACTTATTTTCCCTGCGGGCATGACACTCATGGGTAGGAAATAAGGTCACAGCCATTCATTATCTTCATCACATGCCCTGCCAACTGGATAGGCTTTCATGCATCTCCACAGATCTTGGTCCCTTGTCCTCTGGTTCAGTTCCACTGAAGATATCCCTCCATGCCACTGTCGCAGTGCATCCATCATCATCTCTCTCGGTCTGCCTCTCCTTCTTCTACAACTGAATTTTCCAGTCATCACAATATTCTTCAAAGCCTATCCTTCCACTCTATCACATGACCAAAGAACAGAGCTTGTCTTTTCCCTATAGCTTCATATGTTGATCTTTTCTTCATTAGCAATCCTCAGAGCAATTCATGTTTACTAAATAGGTACCTGGCTTTGCTGTTTAGGACCATGATGCAGCATATAAGTCCCTATCATAGTAGAACATGCTACCAGGTTGTGTTGTCTTTATTTCATCATCATCATTTATTAGTCTGTGGGTGCTGCCTAATGAACATAGGGCTACAACACTAGATTTTCCACATTAATATATATTTACAAAATAACTGTCTTTTCTCATTAGAAAACATGTTAAAAATCTACCTTTTTCATTATAAATTTAGTTGTGTATCCTTTACAGGATGTTGCAGAACCAACCCCAACAGCCTCTGGCTGTTGTGTGGTTTTTCTAGGCAAACTTACGTCCAGTAGTTTGCTATTGCTTTCTGGACAGTCAGCTTTCTTGATACCACTGTCGAAACCAACGCAGGGTGCATGGCCCGCAGCTGGGATCGAACCCGGCATCCCGGCATTACGAAGTGTTCGCATCGACTTAGCCACAGAGCCAAAAATCTTTTTCATTATCACCATATTTATTTGTCTGCACCACACTGAATGAAAATGAGGCTACAGAAGAGCTTTTCAGATAATTTCTCTGGTTACACAACATACTACAGTACTTCTATCGTTTATCATTATTATCATTTAGTTTGCGTGTATTCCTTATAAAACAGTGCAGCTCATTGATTTAGAGGTTCCTGAAATAATCATTTCACAATGTAATCCTCAACGTTTATTAGCGTTTGATTCTGACAAGGGTTGGTTTAGGAAAAGGCCATACTCAGACAGTGGTACGAGAGCTGAACTGCAGACGGGTTATGAAAAAATCATTAATCAAAAGACTGTCAATTGGTATGGGTGTTTTTCTTTATATAGCTCTTCTAAGACTGAATTAAAGAAACATATTTTTTTTATTGTATTTCAACTGAAAATCAGTTTACTAATTCCTTACCATTATGCTCTTTTCCATTGATGAAGAAGGAAATTATTCCAGTTTCTCTGTGAAAAGAAAATTGTAAAGATGTTTTCAGAAGCTAAAGACTAACAAGTTTAATTTTTGTAAAAATGTTACTGAAACAAACAGAGTAACAAACCATCTATAGAAGGACAACTAGCAAAAGGACCACAGCAATGTTTCCCCAGATTTTTTTGGGGGCCCATCCCTCTCCTTAAAACAAAACTGTCCAGTGCCCCCTCTCTCTAATAAAATATCACCAATCATCATGTGCCATGTCGACAAGCATAGGCAATCATTCATTCTCCACCCTACACAATCAGCAAAATCATGGATCGAGTGTTACTTTTGTACCACTCCATGCATGTCGCCAAACCATCAATGTTTCTATCTCTTTCTTTACCCCTGGCCTCTTACTACAAATTGAGCTGCTGCCCAGGTTCTTGAATCTAATCCTTGCACTGATGGCAATCTTGTTTTGTACTGTCTTTCTTTATGCATCTTACAGCAAGCTCTGGACTGTAATTGTTATGGTATTCTCTCCATTTCTACAGCAGATATTGCTTTAAGAGTGTCTTTGACGTTTAAGAGGTATATAACAGATGGGGCTGCACGAGGTTTTCTGTAGCCTTGTACACTCATCTACGTTTTTAATTTTTGTTTATTTTTAGGGATCCATAGTAGGGGGGAATTCCCTGCTGGACAAGTTCTGTTATGTTTATGTTTATTCAACAGATCAACATCATGGCACACAGGTGAAACCCATAAGTGCTCCATTCTACTTATAACTCAAGCCTGAGTCTAAAGAATCTCAGCGCATTGCATGAACCCTGTTGCACCAGCGAAGATCCTAAAATAATCTGGGTAGAATTTTCACTCCAGATTTTGCCTGGGCAGCGCCATTAGGCTACTATTTTTTTAATTTCCAACTGCTAAGAGATTTTCTACATGAGCAACAATAGACACGGGCATTCAGTCTTACTCCCTCCCAGAGACCAAGAGAAATTACTAGAAGTCCACGTGAAAAAAAAAATCCCAGCTTTTTCTAGGGTTGAACCTGGGATCTCCAGCACTTGAGGTTGATGCCACACCCTGAGACCACTAATCCCCTGCACTGATCTGTTGAATAAACATAAACATGGTCTAGTTCTGTTCCTGTTGACAGAATTCTTATTTTAATTGTACTGATGATACTGTCCTGTGGGAGCATAAGCTGGCCTATGGGACTGGTTTAGAGCATGTGAATATACAAGCTTTTTATTTAGTCAAACTCGACTGTTGGGAGTCTGCTCAGTTCAGAGAAGGATGGCTGGCTGCTTCTGCTCTATTCGTGCAAACTTCCCATTCTGAGACTGAGTGTCTCTCTTTGGTAACTTTTTCCCCAAAACCGCGTGTGACCTTAAATGTCCAAATAGTGGAGGGATACTGAATATCTGAGTATGCAGTGGCGGGTGCTTTCAGCTCTGACTGAATTTGACATTTAATTTTTTATAGATTGTTCCTAATACTTCCAGAACTGTGCTAGTAAGGAATGGACAATTAACCCAGTTCTGGTGTGAGAGCTTCACACATCATTATGTTAGCTTTTGTATTTGCATGTTGTGTCAAAGATTCTCTTGCAAAATGATTCACATTTTTTTTTTCAAGGTTGCTTTTTCCTTCTTCACATCTAAAAATCAGAACAAGATTGGAAGCCTCTTAATCTGTTCAGACTAAATAAGGGGTCTGTACTGTCTACAATTTCAAGGAGTTCCAAGAATTCTATTTTAAAAAAAATTAAACACTTTCCCTGTGATGCTTTTTAATGATTCTACCAACATCGCCAAAGTCAGGGTAAAACGTGGTACAAGTGGAACAACTTAGATCAAGCGTCACAAATTGATTTTATACTAGTCAGACAACGGCAGAAGAGGAAGGTAAGAGACTCAAAAGCTGTCCCAAATGCGGGACTGGATTCAGACCATCGCCCAGTAGTTATGAACATATGCAACTCAAGTAGAAACAGTCTACATAAACAGAAACGTGAAGAAATCATCAACACTAAGAAATTAGAGGAAGAGAATATCAAACATGAATTTGAACTAGAAATAACAAAGGCTTTTGCAGATATTGCCAAGGAACCAGTAAGAATTGAAGAAGAATGGGATTATTATAAATCAACCATCACGAAGATATTAAAAGACAAGTGTGGTACCAGAAAGACGGGCAAAGGCAAGAAAAAGGGTACCGCTTGGTGGAATGAAGAAGTCAAAGAAGCAGTGTCAAATAAAAAGAAGATGTTTCAAATATGGTTAAAAACAAAAGACGAAAAGGATTACATTAGGTACAGACTAACTCGAAGAGACACCAAGAGAACAATAAAGAAATCCAAAGAGGAATCATGGAAAAAGTATGGTGAACACCTAACACAGCTATGTACAGAATCACCAAGAGACTTTTATAAGAGTGTGAAAGCGATGTGATTAAGAGAAGAAAGCTTCAATCCAACATCAGTCATAAACGATAAAAATGGAAAAACCATTATTCAGCCAAAAAGAAATTAAAAAAAGATAGGAGGAATATTTTAAAGAACTTTTGAACCCGTCGGGAGTACATGAAACAGCAGAATTCCATTCAAGGGCTCCAGATCATCTAGAACCACATATCCTGCGGGATGAAGTAGAGAAAGTTATCAAAACAAGTAAAAGACACAAAGCAGCTGGTATCGACGGAATAACAACAGAAGTCATCCAGGCTGGAGGGGACACTATGATCACCTGGCTGGAGAGAATTTTCAATAGAGCATGGGCAGAGAGAAAGGTACCAGTGGATTGGCAAAGATCAGTTGTAGTACCTATCTGGAAGAAAAAAGGAAACAAGAGAGAATGTGGAACTTACAGAGGAATATCTTTACTAAGTCATGTGGGGAAAATGTATGCAAAGATCTTAGAAGGTAGGATAAGAGCAAAGGTTGAACCTCTACTGAGTAAAGCACAATTCGGTTTCAGGAAAGGGCGAGGTTGCACTGATGCCATATTTGCACTAAGACAAGTCTGTGAAAAAGACACTCGAATACGATAAAGAGCTGAACGTGGTCTTTGTAGATCAAGAGAAGGCATTCGACCGTGTAGACAGAGATGTGCTGTGGAGAATTCTTGACGATTACGGAGTGCAGGGTCAATTATTAGACAACATCAGAGCCCTCTATGAAAAAAGTGAAAGTGCAGTAAGAACATCTAGTGGTCTTTCTGAATGGTTCAAAGTCACACCTGGTGTCAGACAAGGATGTGTACTGTCACCATTACTTTTCATAACATACATGGATAAGATCACTGTAGAAGCAAACCCAGACGTGTATGCTATAAACGAATTACTTTTTGCTGATGATCAAAGCATACTGTATCAAAATGAATATGATCTACAGGAACATCTGACTACTCTCAACAACAGCTGTTTACAACATAATATGAGAATCAGTACAGAAAAAACAGAAGTTATGAAGATCAGCAGAACACACAGGCCACTGAATATAAATGTTGGAAGTGCCAAAATCAAGCAAACCAAAGAGTTCAAATACTTGGGCAGTATATTTACAGAGGATGGAAGAATGGACAGAGAGATAGAAACAAGAATACAGAAAGCAAATGCTGTCACATACCAACTATCACCTCTACTTAAACATCCAGATATAACCATGAAGACCAAAAGACAATTGATAAACACCATCTTCATTCCAACACTCTGCTACCAGTGCCAGACATGGACAATCAACAACACCCATGAAAGAAAAATAGAAGCCTGTGAAATGAAATGTCTAAGAAAAGCAGCGAATAAGACCAGACTAGACAGGATAAAGAATATAGACATTAGAAACACTGTCAAAACTACACCATGTTTAGACTACATAGAACATCAAAGAATGAAATGGTTTGGACATCTAACCAGGATGAAAAATGATCAAATAACATCACAAATTTTCAACCAAAGAAGCTCAGGATATAAGGCAAGAGGAAGACCAAGGAAACGGTGGATTGACGGGGTCTCCGAAACCTGCCAAAAGCATGGCCTCAGAACATCAGATGCTGCCCGCCTTGCTTATGACAGGAACTTGCATCTCCCCACAACGCTTAGCGGCATACGTGGAAGGAAAAAGTAAAAGTAAAGTAAAGCTTTTTAATGCACCAAGTATTATTTGAACATCAATATTTTAAACATTTTTCAGGATTGCAATCTAACAATTATAATTTAGTGTCGTCATATTAAAAAAAAAAAAAAAAACTGCCAGAGAAACATTTGTATTTGTTTCTGTGTTTGGTTATCTGTCAGGTGGGCCGCTAAACAATTGTCTCCATTTTGATTGGCCGCGGGTGTAGAACTGTTGAGAAACACTGCTTTGCAGAAGGTCGCTCTCATCACAGCAGAACGTCAGAAAGCCACTCAGTTTCTTGTCAACCCTCCCCTCTGTGACTATTTATGACCTGAATGTCTTTAATATCCCGTGTCAACTGTCGTCTTGGTTTATCCCTGCCCCTTTCTCTTTTCCCTCCTGCACCCACAGCCCATCATCCCACATTGTACCTGTCACCAGGTCTTGCCCATTCTTATACTATACGTTGTAACGTTTGTGAGAAGCTCTCTCTATCTCTATTAACCCCCCCCCCCTTCCCTTTAAAAACAACCTCAATCTCCTTTGCAATGAAATGTGTTAGTGTAAAACAGAGATCTTTAGTTATCCTGTTTATAATTACTAGCAGTTGTTAAGTCCTATATCTATTCTGCAACAGAGAGTACATAATGGGGGAGAGGAAAAAAATATGCAGAAAAGAGATGAGAGCTACAACCCCACTAAAATAATTAATGATAAGACAGGAAGGCCATTGATAGATCCACCTGAGATAGCAGAAAGATGGAGGGAATACATCAATGACCTCTTTAATCCTCTAGGAGATCATCAGGAAAGAACAACTGAAGAGCACAGAGCAACAGTGTTAGAACCACACATACTAATGGATGAAATATAAGAAGTCATTAAGCAGTCTCCCAAATATAAAGCACCAGGAGCTGATAGATTACCAACAGAAATAATTCAGTAGGCGAAAGCAGCATCAGATGGCTCCACAGAATATTTAATGCAGCATGGGTACAACAAACAGCCCCTATTGATTGGCAACATGCAATAGTTATGCCATTGTGGAAGAACAAAGGAAGCAAATGAGAATGCAGTCAATACCGAGGCATCTCTCTTTTAAGCAATGTTGGCAAAATGTATGCCAAGATAATAGAAACAAGACTGAGACCAGTGATAGAACCACAGCTGGCAGAAGAACAGATGGGATTTAGGAGAAATAGAAGCTGCACAGATGCAATCTTCACACTTAAACAGTTAATAGAAAAGAACATTGAATACAATAAGAACTTATTTGTGGCATTCGTAGACCAGGAGAAGGCATTTGACAGAGTCGACAGACAATTATTATGGAAAGTAATGGCGAGATATGGAGTAAGCGAACACCTCATCGAAGTGTGCAAAAGTTTATACAGGGATTGTAGAAGTGTAGTTAGAATAAATCAGGGAACATCTCATCCATTCACAGTGACATCTGGAGTAAGACAGGGGTGTGTCTTATCACCCACTGCTATTTATCACCTACATCGACAGTATAGCAAGAATGCCAAGCCCATGAATGAAAATGTTAGTAAGATCAACGAATTACTCTTTGCAGATGACCAGGCCTTGATAGCAGATACAGCCATGAAATTGCAACAACATCTAACATCCATGAATAAATAATGTAAAACAAATAATATGAGAATCAACATTGAAAAGACAGAAGTAATATCAAAAGGTAAAAAAGAAGACAGATCTAAACATAGCAATAGAGTGCAAAGGCATTAAACTGGCATCTGTCTGAGTTTAAATATCTGTGAACTACATCTACCGAAGATGGGAAATTGGATAAAGAAATTAATATTAGATGCAGTAAAGCAAACCAAGTATTGGGACAGCTAGCTCCCCTCTCACAGCATAAGACAATCCCAATCAGTACAAAGAGACATCTAATTCAAAGCATATTTATTCCAACTCTGTGCTACCAGTGCCAGACATGGTCACTCACAACAAACCATAAGAGAAAATTAGTAACCACGGAAATGAGATGTCTGAGAAGGGCTGTAGGAGTGACCATAAGAGATAAGATTAGGAATGAGATCATAAGAGAAAAAGTCGACACAGAACCAATTCTGGATTACATACGAAGACAGCAAGTGAAATGGTTTGCCCACTTAGAGAGAATGCCTTGTGACACCATACCATACAAAGCATACATGGAAAGAGAAGAAGGACGTAGAGCAAGAGGTAGACCAAGAACCATATGGAAGGATAACTTCAGAGAAACTCTACAACAGCACGATGTGCCTATGGTCGAGGCGGCCAGAAGAGCTAGAAACAGAACCTTATATCTCCCTCGACACCCACAGCGGTAAAAGAGGAAGTGAAGAAGAAGAAGTAAAATATATAGTTACTTTCCACCAATGAGTAACAGGAATATGACTGAAGCAGTAATCCCTACAACTGCTTCCTGTTAATTGAAATTCGAGGAAACTAACAATGAAAATGCGTTGGGCAAGAGACTCCAGAAATTAAAACCGAAGTGGGGGAGGTTGAAATATCACTGAGTAAATGGGAACGAGGATTCGCACATGGAATCTCATACTGAGTTCATGTAGATTCTCTGTCCTTGTACATACAACTTTCTAACTGCTGTTCATCGGGATGAGTGGACTTCTTACTCACTTCAGTCATACAAAATCGTGGCTGCTAAGGGCATCATTCTGTAGTGGATACAAGAAGCAAGAAAACCACTAGAGAAGAGCTCTTCTCTAGTAGTTTTCTTATTAGAAACTGTAGTGAGTACCGGCACTCTTTTTTCCGGCCGGTTGTATATGTCATGTTATGAAATTTTTCTTGAGGGTTTATCGTCCTAGCTATCTACCCTTAGATCTTTTAATCTCAACTTGTCCCATACCTATAGCCTCACCGTTGTGCGGTAACATTATCTAATTCTATACATGCACTTGCTGGTCCTTTTTTTTTTGTCTACTGGTGTTTTCTGCAGACGATTTAGTAGCACGCCACTTTGCTTTGATTTAGACAAAGGTACAAGCATCGGCCATTTCTTGGCTAAGGAAAACTACTGGACATACAAATTACTAGTAAAGCAACTGTTAACAAAAGATGAGCTTGTTTTGCTTTGTTTTATGATGGACTTTGCGTTGATTTTCGACATCAGTATGAGCACCGGGTTAGACATGGCAAATTAGTTAAAATGTAAAATTATTTGTAAAACAACAAACAGTCAGCAAACGCTTGGGTTGCCAGCAACGTTCTGTTACTGACTAACTACATTTGATGCTTAATCATAGACGATGGCATAGATGTGCATTGTCAGGTTTCACTCCTAGGTCACTTATCGAGTTAGCGGCAAACTTGTTATACATCAGCTAAGTAAGTCCGTACAGCAATGACCATATCAACACAGTCTGTGTGTGTGTGTGTGTGTGGCCCCCCCCCCCCCCAATCTCTTGCACCATGGACAGTATTTGCCCCAGTGCAACATCAGCATGTTTCTCTTAATAAAACTGTCAACATTAGGGGCCACATTAAGCTGTCAGCACAAATATTGTTAGGCAAACCCATTTGTCACGGCATGACAGAGGTTAAACATTCTGCCGTTGTTCTGTGCACCCCGTTAAGTACTTACATCAGTGAATGCGTGTCACTGTAAGCATTTCTGCCTGTCTATTGAGTTAGTACAGTGTCTCTTAACCTCCCTAATACCGCCGCGACCCGGTAATACAGTTTCTAGTTTTGTGGTGACCCCCTACCATAAAATTATTTTCGTTGCTACTTCATAACTTCAGTGAATATATGTTTTCTTGTGGTCTTATGAAAAGGTAGTTCTGATCCTCAAAGGGGTCGCCACCCACATGTTGAGAACCACTGACAGTATATTTACACGTAGATGCAAGAACTATCGCTCATTCAATCCCGCGATGTTTAAACGTCTTTACTTATTACTAGTTATAGCGCACATTTGGGCGCTAGTTTACACCGCAAAAGAGAAAGTTACAGTTTTTAGAGCGCTAACGTCTGGAACATAGCTCAGGTTTACATTTAGATAAGACACAATGACTAAGGAAAACAGTTAAGTGGACCAAAGTCCTAGCAGCAAACATCTGCACTAGTCATCATGCCGCAGCGAAGTGTATTATTACAATCTGCCATGGATTAGTGCCAAGGCATGAATGCAAAATTGGATCTGCCTTTCAAGCTGATATTCACGAAGAGTGAAAGTCAAATATATTAGTCCCGGGAAGTAAAGGCGGCTGGCGTGATGCTGACCACTTCACCCACTTCTTGTGCCGATTGGTCTATAAAAATATAGGTCTAGCCCTACATGCCATATACGCACAAAGGCGTGGAAACGGGACCTTTACATTGTTTAACTATATCTATATATGTGTTTATTGACACTGGTACATATTTGCATCGGCTGCGCTATCACCTGAATGTCATCAATGGTGAATGTGCGTGCACACAGTATGTTGTGGTTCTCTTGACTGACAGTCTGACAGTTTAGCACTGCAGAGTTCGCAATGAGTAGTTCTTTTGAGTTTTGCAACAGGGGCGTGGTTATTTACGCGAAAAGAGACAATACAATCGTACTGCAAGCCTCTCCAGGTGCTACGAATGATCCAGGCTATGCAATACATTTTGATCTGGGAAGGGGGGGGGGGCATTAAAGTAAACGTAGCTCCATAATTAACTAAAACAGAGATCATTCAGTCTGGTAGTCTTAGTTTCAGCTTCATAGCAAACGAGTCACCCCATCTTTGCTCCGCTCCTGTGCCAACGAAAAACAAGCAGAATGTTTATCACCGTCCCTTGTGGAAAGATTGACAGACTGCTGTCTCAGCATATCTAGCAAACACACGCATTAAAGCATACGGTAGCCATCCGAAGTGCTAACACAAACAGTCCGACATTTTAAATGCAGTTTATATCAGATCATTCAGTAAAAGTCACAAGAAATTTGATATCACAAAGCCGAGCTGAACAGAATAAAATATCCACACACACACACAAAGAAATTGAAAAGTATAAACTTAGAAGAAAGTTTAAAACTTCAACAATACAATTTTTTTTTAATGGATCCTTCATAAGGTATCATACGTATGTTATAAACTTTTTACATTTACTCATGAGAAACAGAAGGCACTTCTGACTTTTTAATTAAGTGGTTAGAGAAGCATTCTTAAACTGTTCTTGACAAGAGCAAGGTAATGTTAATCAAGCACATTTCAACACCGAAGAATACGGGCTTTACTTGTTGAATCAAATACTCAATCATGAATTGCCATCCCAGCACTCGGGGCATTCTCACACGTGATCCGTCTACTTCTTCAGTAGCCAACCAAAAGTCGATATGCTAATAGTACCTATTGCAACCAGATTAAAAGTCCGCCTATGTTTTCCCCGCAGTTTTGAATACCTTCCAGACACCCTGCTCATTCTTTGCTGAATTAGTCTATCAATGTGTGGATACTTGGTCTGTTCCGTTTGCACTGACCACTTGATCCCAGCCAACAGTCACCACTTTGGCTTTATCATAACCTAGCTTACCACCCAGAGAAGCGGCAGCAGCCATTATCTCAACTGGCTCATTACCCCGCACACCCTAATGTCCGGGACAGAAAATCAACGATGTGCTCTGATTAGTCTTATCCAGTGAAGCAAGTCACTCTGCGCAGAATTGGCTTGTAAACAGCATCCAGTCTCGAAAACTAAATTATCACTTCACCCCCCCCCCCCCCCAACCCGCCGAATAGTGTAGGTTTTTTTTAAGTGTAGAGAGGAGAAAACATTAAGGGTAAATGAAGGTATTGTTTTGTTATGGGTAGAGGGGTGGGTGTCGTGAAGAAACGAGCCTACAAACACAACATTTGCGCATGAAAATCTATGGTAAGTAGGTAAATTGTACCCAACCAGGACATCAGACAAGCGAAAAACACCCGGTGACACAAAGTGCCAACATGCGGATGTGGAGAGGTCCCGGAAATCCCGTTCTGGATCTGGATAAGGTTAAAAAAAAACATTCTTGTCAATTTCAGCCAGCTACTGGAATGAGCGGCGGCTATCTTGATTTCGTTCGTTTACTGCGTATGGTATCGCTTATTCGTTTCCAGTTTATTTGCCAGGTGAAATTTTCTCCCGTTTGGTATCGGTGTATAGGGAAGGGATCGTAAACTGTCCTGATAAAAGCAGTCTATTTGCCTGGGGTGGCCCGTTCAGTCGTTAGACCATATTTAAGGATCGGCTATATATAGGTTTCCCGGTAAAAGCCAGAGTCGGGCTTCAGAATAACTGAAAATTGCATCCCCCATGGGGACGATGCTAATTCCATGTTCGTACAATGAAAATCTATGAGGCACAATACAAGATATTGGGACCCTTTCTAGTGGGCGCGACTTTCTGCGTCAGACCCTGCAGGATGATAAAGATGGTGATGAAACAAGTTGCTAGGGTATCTCATGAGAATGAAATCCTAGAAAAACTACAGATTCGAGATTAGTAACAAGATAATACTACCGTGTTCGCTATGCTTTTTATTTTCTGATCTAGTATGTTATTTCAGTGTTTCTCAACGCGAATCCCACGTCCCATGGGTAAAAAAAAGGGAGTAGGGGTCAATTATTTAAAAACGCTAAAGTGGGGTGGGGGTGGGGGTACAATCTGCTTGTTAAGGAGGACAATTCAAAAATTGACTCGTCCAGAGTTTAAAATACATAGGCGGGGAGGGTGGGGGGGGGGGAGAGACAGAGAATTTTAGAACGGTTTAGATGGGGTATGGTACAAAACCGATTGGGAAACATTGAGTTATTTTATGTGCGTGCATGCGTAAGTGTGTGTGTGTGTATGTGTGTATATGGCAAACTATACTAGCTATTAACACACAGACGCATATGTTATGTCAATATTCACTTTTATATTACAATTCACCTTAGAGCTTTCCAAACCGTGTGTTGCTCTCAGTGTAAGGTTGTTTCGCGCCAACATATAGCTTTAACAATTTATGTATCCGTATCTTATTTCTTGAGGCCTCAGAGATGTGGTTTTACAGAAGAATGCTTAGAATACCTATGACAGCCAAAAAGAGCAACCAAGAGGTTTTGAAAGAGGCGGGAGCCCGAAGACAACTGATCACAGACATCAGAAGGAGACAGTCGTAATTGTTCGGCCATGTTATGAGAAGAGGGAAAATAGAACATGTTGTGACCACTGGAAAGATCTGTGGAAGGAGGGATAGAGAAAGATAACGTGAGAAGATTCTTGACAGTCTTGTTGCATGGCATGGAGGTGTGTCGGCACAAGAACTGATACATGCTGCAGGAGATCGTGGATTATGGAGAAGCATGATCGCCCACACCAGTCGGCAAGGCACCTGATGATGATGATGATGATGATCATGATCATGATGATGCTGCTGATGATGATGATGATCCGTATCTCTTATAAAGGGTTAGTTTAATCTCTTGTCTGCTTATTCTTTACTTCTTCTTTAATCGCTTCGGGTGTCGAGGTGATTTAAGGTCCTGCTTCGTGCTCTTCAAGCTGCTTCGACCAAAGACACATCGTGGTGCTGTACAGTTTTTATGATGTTATCTTCCTATTTGTTTTGGTCCACCTCTTGCTCTACGTCCTTCTTCTCTTTTGGTATCTGCCTTAAATTGTATAGCATCAAAAGGCATTCTCTTCAAGTAAGCAAACCATTCGAGTTGTTGTCTATGTGTGTAATTTAGAATTGGTTCTTTGGCACGTATTACCTCATTCCTGATCTTACTTTTTCTGGTCACTCCTAAAGACTTTTTTCAGACACCTTATTTCTATGGTTACTAATTTATGTTTATGTTTTGTTGTGAGTGACCACATCTGGCACTGATAGCATAGGCTGGGAAAGAATATGCTTTGTATGAGATGTTTCTTTGTGCTGATTAGGATTGACTTATGCTGTAAGATTTGTCTTGTTTGCTAGTACAATAAATTACTGTGTCGCGACATTGTGTTTGTCTGAAAAGTGTGTCACTAACATGACAAGTTTGGAAAGCTCCGATTTAGTCAGGCTCAAATATCGGGCAATAATTTAAAATGAGCAGAACGACGTGGTTTGATTGCAGACCTAAAGTAGGGTCGGGGTAAGCACTTACAATTCACATTATGTCCGAAAACTCGTTGCGAAATCGTTATGATAACAGGTAAACAGAGAGGCAAAAGGAAAAAAATAGGAAGCAGGGAAAAAGTTAAGAGCAACGCCATTTATACAATTATTCATTAAAAGTAAAGGACCTTTTCCCACGCCTGCAGGTTTATGGGCATATAGGGCTAGACTTATATTTTATAGACCAGTCGGCACTGAGAGGTGATGTGATCAGCATCACGCCGGCCGCCTTTACAGGACAATCCCTGGTACCCACTCAAGGCTGGGTCGACCTAAGTGTCCACATGATTGGCGACCGTGTCGCTATTGGCTCGCCGGTAGAGAACTTCGTCCCAAGCACACCCAGCCTTAATGGGTACCAGGTAAAGTTCTGGGAAGTAAAGGCCGCCGGCATGATGCTCACGACATCCCCCACCGAGTGCTGGTCTGTCTATAAAATATAGGTCTAGCCCAATATGCCTGAAGGCGTGAAAAATGGTTCTTTGTTTTACTTTTCAATGTGCAGTTTTTCTGAACGGTTAACACATTATGCCATTGTCGAAATCAACGCAAGGCAGTCTGCTGCCAAACCACCCGAAATTGCAACTGAACCTGGCACCTCTGAATTACGAAACGCTTTTGCAATGCCCAAGCCGTACCGACTGCAAGATGGACAGTAGTCAGCCAAGGCCGCCTTCAATATTGACGGCCTTTAGTCAGCCCTGTTTGCATATTCCTATTCAACTGCTCACGCGCGTAATCTGTGTCATGAAGTGAGCTCATGCAGGTGTGTGGATCTACAGATTGCAAGTTTTTCAAAGGGTAGGAAATTACAAGAAAGATTTTTTTTAAGTGGGTGGGGTGGGGGTGGGGGGGGGGGGGTTAAAAAATAACAAATAGTTTATGTAAGGTTTACAAAATTGATCACAAAGAACAAACAAAGAACGTTACGGCGATTAGGCTTCATCGGCACATAAAGAACAATTGCAGATAGGTTACACGGTTATCAAAGGTACTCTGGTTTTTTTTTTAAATTCTGAACCAGGGGTTTCCGAGCTGAGGGACCCAGCACCCTTGAGCTTCGTCCACCCCTTCAGAAAACTGAGGTGTTATAGTTCACAAACCTGATCCGGACTGTAACGGTTAATCGAAGTTTGTATTATTTTTCTCCTAAGCTAGAGTTATGCTCCTTGAGCGTCCTTCCCGAGCCTATCAATTTTATAAGGCTGGTGGAGAGGGGGGGGGGGGAGCTGAACGTTTCTTTGTCCCTCATTCTGTTAAATAATATAAACACTAATTTACCTTTTTCATTACACGATAAAAGCGTAACTTTGGACTAATTTAGCACTCGCCTTATCTGATACGGTGATTACGTTACGAACATGTTTAAGAGCAGACGATAACATGTGTGGGGGTCGTCTAGGTGATAGCCATTCCCAGTGATATAGTACGTATATTTATCTATGATATGCTATTGCAAAGTTTCCCACCCGGGACTACATCCTGAACACCTGAACGTTTTACTAAACTGACACATAGTGTCACTTTATGGAGCCATCTTGTAAGTGAAGTCCCACACACTCCAGTCTGTTCACACGTGTAATCTAGTTTAAAAGCGAATAGGAACATTGAGAAAGAAATAGCAGCATAGACAACATGCGAATGTTTAACAAAGATCTTTCTCAATGACATCAGGAATACTTCCCCACAGAAACAAAATAAAATGACCCGTAAGTAACCATTCTGAGGGAGAAATAAAAACAATCATTCAATAACATTTATAACACAATCCTCTCGATAGCAGTCACAACCTATCTGATAATGAACCGCATTGTCATGGTGGTAAGAAGTTGGGCTGAACGCTTCTTTGTCCCTCATTCTGTTACACAACATAAACGCTTACCTGAACCTTAGTTGTTGTTTTTACCCCTTTCATTACACGGTAAAAGCGTAACTTTGGACTAGTTTAGTACCCGCCTTATCTGATACGGTGATTACGTTGCTCGAACATGTTCAAGGGCAGACGATAACATGTGTGGGGGTCGTCTAGATGGCAACAATTTCCAGAGACAGTATTTATAATTATCAATGATATGCCCCTCCATTTATCCCTAATAACAAACCGCATTGTCATGGTGGTTAGTGAGCGTTCTTCTTCTACTTAGCGTTCCTTGACTGCAAACTCCAGCGGTAGGTTAAAGTTATTAACCCACATCTGGACCTTAATCTTGTTCCATGAGTTCTGCGCGCACATTCATTTTACAAAAACCATATGAGCAGCCTTCAGTCTACGAAATTTAGAAGAGGGGGACTAGTAGGATCATAGACACTCATGTGTTAAGAAACCTTCAGTCGCTGAGACTCAAAGGAAGAGAAACTCGTCACATAGACTAGAACAGCGACCTTCAAGTGATTTGAGGGCACTATTAACTAAACTTCCCATAAACATAAAGCCAATAATGAAAACTTCATCCAAACAGTTTCATTCAGCGCATTAAAGACAACTGAACATTATATTTGCACTTATTTTCTTATTTTCCTAAGTATTCAAACTGCTTTAGGGTAGGTGTGCCGTGAAAATTGTTTGCCTGACAAGGGTGCCGCATGGAGAAAAAAAGTTTGAGTTAAGCTCCACTAGTATACACACGCACTAAAAGCATAAGGCAGCCATCAGAAGCGCAAACACAAATAGACATAGAATTGCAGTTCACCATTGCCACTCGCTATTTTCTAAATTTTACCTTTCAGAAGACTACAGACTTTGGTCCCAGTCGAAAATCATACCAAACGGAATCCTCACATCACAGTGTCGCGCCATGCACCCAACTCAGTAGCTGGGCAACAAAACTATTCATTCAGTCTACCACAGGAGAAAAATACAACGGCCATCGTCTGTCAGAAGCAAAAATTTGGCACGACTAAAAATTGCTATTGCCTATCATCCATTTTGACCTTAAGTTCCGTTTTTTCTTTTAGACAAGAAGCCATCAGGCACACTGATTACTGATTTAAGAATTGACATCGTAGTACACTGGGCATACCCATAGGTGCTCCGTCTCCTGCAGCAAATGACGTATAGTTTATATGCTAACTGTTCCTGTAGCACACTGATAATACACACGCCGATCACTTCCTCCCATCCGTCTATCCTTGTTGGATATACACTTAATTCCTCGCTCACACATTCTTGCCCATGTTATTTCATCTAACCTCGTGTCTTCTGCCAAAAGTCGTTCATAAATGGTCTTCAGAATATCTCTCTTGTCCAATACGAGTGTTCCCGTAGCTTTCGCTTTTGTAGCCAGATAATCCGCTCTTTCATTCGCTTGCACTCCTGCATGCACCGGACAGTATATCCACGTGATTTCTGCAATGTTGGCCTACTAATGGATGGTATCCATTCATGCCACATTAGAACATTTGAACCTTCCGCAATGCCTACTGACAATTAGACACAATAATTCCTCTGGTAACTTTGTTTTTTGCTATCCACTTCAGAGCTGCAGTGGTTGCCTCCATTTCTATTCTCATGCTTGAAGTTGTAGATAAAAAAGCTCTGTTTTGTTCTGCCACAATTTTTCCTTTCATTTTAGCTGAGAACCCCCAGCCAGATCTTACTCCACGTTGAACAGAACCATCGGTGTACTCTACTACATCATCTAGTCGAGCCTTTCCATCTATCAGTCATTGTACCTCTAATTCTGACATCCGTTACACCACTCTCTACATTCTCTTACTAAAGTAATAATGACCTGATTGAAACTGCTGTTGTGGGTGTTCGTGTCGATCCATTCTTGCCCCCGGTGTATTTGCTTGACTGGGGCCACCGTCTCGATGGTATCTTCAGCTAGTGCCATCCATGACTTTCCTCTTTTCAACAGGTCTTATTTTATAATCGTTCAAATTATCAAGCAGCGGATGCCTTTCGTCACTGGTAACTCGCATATAGGCCTTGGCTTGCGCCAGTGACAGTCTAGAGGTTACCGATGTCAGCCCAAACATATAGCTCATTGCTCTAACTGGGGTGTCCCGTGTGCAACCCAAGACGATTCTCATTCCTTCATTTGGAATCCTTTCAAGCTTTGTACACTGTGAAGCAGATACATATTTAATGAAACTTAGTCCATCCCAGAACAAGATGCTTGGGCACGGCAACACTCGGGATGATATAATCCAGTGTTCTTCAATCAAAGAAAAGTCCAGGTGGACAGGTGGGCCACCACCAATGTCTGCTTAATTTAACTGGGTACAGTAGATTGTTTTTTTTTTTTCCCCAGGGATTGCAATTTGAAGGATTAACACGTCTAATAGGATGAAAATATACCCCAACAGCGGAAAAGTGTATGCTTGTGACTGTTATCTAAATTTGGTTTTGTGTGTGCATTTGGTTAGCCGAAAATCTCTATTGCTTTGGCAGGCAGCGGGAATAAACAAGTTAAGGAACACTGATATAAACTAACTGCAGCACAAAACAAGCTAGTTTGTGCCATCTAATGACATAAACAGGTTCCAAATCATAGGAACGACTTGTTCCAATAAAAGAAAAAAAAAAACTAAACATCTGCCTCGTTCAAAAATGCTTTATATATAATTGGCTACGCTTGACTTGTTTTGGTTTCTTTACAAACAGTTCTTTTTTCTGGTATGGTTCCCGTTGCTGTTTCGGTCTTGAATTAGTGACTTGACTTGCTTTGCGAAGAAAAATAGATTGTCATCTTCAACTAGCACCCCCTCCCCCTTTTCCCAGTGGGAAGCTTTGGGTTATAATTGTAGCTAGGTTTATTTGTGCCATATTAGCATCACTAGCCACCAAGTAGCCCTGAAAAAGACTTGCAGTGTGGGCGCGATCCAGGGAGACAGGCGCAAACACTGTCCAGACCTGCGACAAAGTCGTCTACCGGCCAGCTATGGGGGACCCGCTCGCCAAAGCCTTGAACCGTGTCGGATTTTATGTTTTTATCAGTTTAGTGTGGCTAGCCTGCGGCCTAGCGCACACTTAAGGGCGGAGTCACACAGGAAACACGTGCATGAGTGTGTACATAACCATGCCCGGATTTGGATAGAGAACCCTTTTAGATTTCTCTGAGTGATTTATATTAAATCCCGTCAGTTCTACCGAATAAGCGTAGTATATCACTTCCTTTTAAACTGATTTGAAACTGTTTGCTGCTTCCCTGGGTCTCTGCCCATGTAGTATGCCTTTATGTTGTCTACACATAATTCAAACTCCACCCCACTAAGACAGAGTTTATGTTCATATTATAATAAACTTACGTACGATGATTTCAGGAGGAGAGCCGGCACAGAACCAATACTGAACTTTATAGGTAGACAACAAATCAAAATGGCGTGTGCACGTCGCTATGGAAACAAGTGGACTAAGAACATGACTAGCTAGGCACCCCCAAAAAGGTGTCTTCATTAGCCATATCTATCGTACAGCTTGAAATCGGCAACTATGAAATACGGACGGAATTTATCTCAAACCATCGAAATGGCATCATATGTTACAGAAATGTATATTAACCAAGCAAAGGTAGAATAACAAATACAGGAACATTTTACAAACGCAGCAGGGGGTGTTCAACATTCGCGTAGCCTTCCCGGAGAGGTGTGTGTGTGTGTGTGGGGGGGGGGGGGTGTTCAACCTTCACGTTGCATTCCCGGAGAGGGTGTTCAACTTTCACGTAGCATTCCCGGAGGGGGTGTTCAACCTTCGCGTAGCATTCCCGGAGAGGTGTTCAACCTTCGCGTAGCATTCCCGGAGGGCGTGTTCAACCTTCGCGTAGCATTCCAGAAGGGGTGTTCAACCTTCGGGTGGCATTCCCGGAGGGGTGTTCAACCTTCGGGTAGCATTCCCGGAGGGGTGTTCAACCTTCGCGTAGCATTCCAGGAGGGGTGTTCAACCTTCGGGTAGCATTCCCGGAGGGGTGTTTAACCTTCGAGTAGCATTCCCGGAGGGGTGTTCAACCTTCGCGTAGCATTCCAGGAGGGGTGTTCAACCGTCGCGTAGCATTCCAGGAGGGGTGTTGAACCTTCAGGTAGCATTCCTGGAGGGGTGTTCAACCTTCGGGTAGCATTCCCAGAGGGTGTGATGAAAAGATTTTGTTAGCTAGATAGTTGGTCTTACTTTAATACTGCTTACATATTACTCAGGAATGTCTTTTCAGAGACGTGGTCAAGGTATTTGCCTTACGCTGTGAAGGTCGTGGGTTCGTTTCACAGCTGCATCGTTCGGCTTACGAGTGCAATTTTAAAGGAAATCCACGGGGTAGTCACCGGAGCTACGGTGTTCGTACTTTGTGTGAAGCTCTGCGCCAAACCTATCAGTATTTATTCGATAGCTGATGTGGTAAACATCAACTATCGACGACCATTGCTTCCCTGAACATTTCCGTTACCCATTTTTACACTGGGTTGACTTGTGTGACAAGAATAACTACAATAGCCTCGATAGGAATTTGAATTAACAGTGTTTGATTCTGCAGTCAAGCGTCGCGCCTCAGTGCCCTCCCCCCCCCCCCCCTCACCCCACCCCCTCAGGATCTGGTGTTGTTTGTGTAATTTGTTTTAATGTCTCCCAACTTTTATTTTTACCGGTAAAAAAAATCCCGTCATCTCCTTGTGAGAAGCAGTTTTTCGTTATTTGAAGCCCTACCCTAGCTCTTGCCAAGGCCGCTATATAACCCGACCATAAATATGATCTAATGGTTGAACGCGGCTTCTGGGACCTCTCCACGGGTGATCCTCATCCACATGGTGGCAATTAGTGTCATCGGGTGTTTATCGCTTGTGTTATGTCCTGGTGGAGTAAGAATCTACTACTACTACTCAACTGTCGTAACTAGACCTACAGATCACACGAATCATTACCCACACAGGACTGGAAGTTACACCCACCCAGCAGGAAATGAGTGCCAGGATAAAAGACCCCAAAGTAAGAGGTAATGACCTTTTTTTATAGACCAATCGGCACTTGCTGAGAGACTGTCAACCAACATTCCATCGAGTGCTTTTTTTTTTTACTTTCATGACTTTATCTGGTTAACAAGGCTAGGTCGACCAGGAAGCGAGGTTATTGTTTTTTGAAAAAAGTCCGGCTTTGTCAGGACCCGAATACAGACCTTCCGATCCACAGGCGAGCGTCTAGCCGATATTCACGGCGGTTCCCTACAGGATAAACACGGTAGGCAGAATTTAAACGGCTTTACTAATCGAGTGCCAATTGGAATTCAACATGGTGGTACCACGGAGTTCGAACATAATCCTTTCGATCGAGGTAACATATGAGCACCATATGCCCGAAGGGTTGGGATATCCATGGTTACGAGCCAAAGGTTTAACAACTCATGGTTTCTGGATATTTAAAATATAGCACATTAATTACTAGAAAGCGCACAAAGACGATCCTTGCGTGCGTCCCTACCCCTTTCCTCCCCTTTTCCTCGAATACTTACTTAGAAGATGCACCTGAAAGAATAAGAAGAAGAGAAAAGAAGAAAAGACTGGAAACCAGTCACACCGCATATCACATAGATCACAGCATTAAACCGCCCATAAAGAATTAGAACTGAACTGGTTATACTCACCCGCCTGCCATTATCCGTGCTTTGGCGAAATCTATTTATTCAAGCAGTTAGCCAGCAGACACTGACTTCACCCACCGCTGTGCTCGTTGCTAACAGAGACAACACACCAGATCCCGAAGTACTTCGATATTTATTAAAAAAACAGCAAAGCAAACGCATACACCGTTACAAAACTAAGACAGAAGTAATGTTACTTTAACTGATAGGAAGTAAAGTAAGGAAGCCCAAGTGAATCAGCGGAGACACGGTGCACAGACAGATTTGACTACAATGTTTTGAGTCTGACTTAGCGAGCAGATCTCACACAGCCGAACGGTAAAATCACGCAGCGGTAGAAAGAATTTGATTCGCTCCCCAGTTACGTACATTCGCCCAGTTGGGGGAGGGTAAATAGTGAATTAGGCCTTAGAACAGTCAATACTAAGTTCTTGTTTGCGGCACTATCCTTTCACTGTCACCTATGTATAATAATTATAGAATTAAAAAGTGCATTAAACGCAGCGACACACACACGCACACACACACACACTCACACACACCAAACGAGGGGACACTGGGAGGCGGGAAGGGAGGGGATGGGCGTGAGCACTTCACCAAATGTCTGGGCGAGGAAGGGGTGCTCATGAAGTTTAAGCCTCATATAAAATAATAATAATAATAATAATGTGTTGATTCTTCTTCTTCTTCTTCTTCTTCTTCTTCTTCTTCTTCTTCTTCTTCTTCTTCTTCTTCTTCTTCTTCTTCTTCTTCTCCTCCTCCTCCTCCTTCTTTCGTGGCATTTTTCAGATGATAATCTTTTGAGGTTCTTAGCTGCAGATATCACCTGTCTTAATTCACCTCTGTAATCGGTCTTCTCCTTGTCGTTAGTGACTCCAAGTGTTCATAGAATTGCAGGTAAATTGTTTCTCGACGTCTCTTAGTGTACCTCCTGTTATACTTTCATTGGGGAAAAAACACCCCACCAATTTCCTGGTGGAAAAAGATGGAGTGCTCAAGAAACTAAAGTCTAATTTAAAATAATAATAATGTGCTGATTCTTCTTGTTCCAAGTTTGTAGATCTGCAGGTCGGTTATTTCTCTACGTCTTATTAGCATATCTCTCGTGTTATAGTCCTATTTAACTCTTTTGTGTACCTAGTTTTTGTTTTTCTGCTAATTGCCGCAAGCCAGTGTTCGTAAATCCATTTTCTTCGGTGCACTGGTCGACCGCCAACAAATTTCTGCCTATTTTTTGCAACGAGCTAGGTTAGTTGCGTATCCTTTACAGGACGTTGCAGAACCAACCACAGCATTTAGAGTTATATCTTGAGAACTTTGATTAACGCTAAAAAGAAAGCTGAACGAGTCGTCTTCTGGTGTCCTTCTTGTGTCCAGATTCTTCTTCTTTGTTCACCGGCTGTAAGCCCTGGCGGAAAGTCCTGGTTGTTCGCCCATTTTGACTTTGTGCTAAGGCCTGATTTTTGCGTGTATCTGTTTTACTGGCTTATTTGTGTGCGGTTGTTTGTCCCTTGCCGCTCGGGCAGATGCACTCCGACTTCGAAGGAAGTCAGCTAGTCGACTCCTTCCACATGCTTGTTGGAGAGGCAATCGTCTATTCCCCCCCCCCCCCCTTTTCCACAATTGAGACCCGAAATCGACACGGGGATGTCCGGATTTATTTTCAGTATTGTCTGAGATTTTGGATATCACTCTACCTAAAATAATACCATTATCTAAGTTATAAAACTATGGAATAGCCGGTCGTTTTTTTTTTTTCTTTTTCACTTCCTGTTTGTGTGAATAGACTTTAACCCAGCGCTTCAGATATCATAGTTAACGCCTCAGATATACCAGATTTTCTAATCGCTTAGCAGCAGCAGGCGGCGTCCGTGGCTAAGGCGTTGCGAGTCCGACTCGTAATCCAACGTACCGCGATCGAAACCCACTGCGGGCTGCGTGGATTTTTATCGTGGTGTGGGACGTCGCAGGTCGACCCATCCTCAAATGGGTACCAGGATGGGCTGTCCTGGGAAAGTAAAGACAGCCGGCGTAATGCTGACCACATTACCCACAGAGTGCTGATGGTCTGCAAAAATATGGGCGCTCTTTCCATATGCCCGATACGCCTAAAGGCGTGGAAAGGGATCTTTACTTTTTTTTTAAGCAGCAGCAGGTGTCCCATTAGCGGACAATGGTATTTACCAAATAAACTGCCATCTACATTTGGTTGTGTCTTTATGTTTGGCTAGCAGTCACATTGTCGCGAATCAGTTTTCCTAGTTTTAGTGAGCTGAAGTATTTGATATATAATCTACTACTAATGCAGAGTCAGAGTAGCTGCAGACAAGAGGCACATCCTGCATGAAGCCCTGTGTAGAGGTAATGGTCACAGATTGACAAGAGGAAGGTCTTGGATGGCGCAGGCTATAGACACAATTAGACATGTGTGACGGCTTAATAAATGTGAGCGAGGAGAAGAGTGGGTCAAAGTTTCCGAGCAAGAATTAAACTTGTGTTGGGTTCTAACCACTTTAGGTCGTGAGTGCATGGACTGGCCAGCTGGTGCTGCAGAATCAGAAGTTCAAAAAATGATCCATGACAATTCCCACCCAGTTGGTGTGATTATCTACTCAGATGGCTCTGTGTTAAGAGGCAGATAAAGTGAATGGGAGTTCATAGCAAAAGCGAATGGAGTAGCTTAGTACAGCAAAGCCTGGCATATATAATGTTTAGTATGAGAATGGACGTGGAGGCAGTCACTGCTGCTTTTCGCTAGCTTGAGAATCAGCTGTACACACATGTGATAATTGTATCTGACTCACGGAGCATGTTGAGAAAGGTGGAGACAGGCATGCTCCATGCAGAGTGGCAAGCATCGCTTCAGAGGTCCTGGGTAATAAGCTTCTTTTGGCTATTTTCTCAATGTAATGCCTTTGTGATGGGAAACCAGCAGCCAGATAGCCTGGCCTGTTCTGCATCACTTGTTGGTGAAGTGATGTTGATTTGAGTTGATTCAAGAACCGACATCACAGCACTCGGGTCATTTCCATAATCGCTCCGTCCCTATCTTCAGCAGCCAACGTAGAGTTTTGATTCGGGTACCAGTAGCATTCTGATTAAACGTCTGTCTTGCCTTTCCTCTAAGTCTCGAGCATCTGTCAGAACCTCTCGTCACTCCCTTCTGCATCAGTCTCACCAGACTGTGGTGATTGATCTGTCCCTCTGAACTGTACACGCTCTCCCACAAGGCACTAACCACATCTGCCTTATCATGCATGTTAAATTATATGTCTAGGCTCTCTGGGAACTAACGAACAGTGCGGAGGCACCCATATGTTATTACTGTCGGAGGAGAATGACGCTGTGGATAGTTATCTTGGGATCTGGCCGGCGCTCAACACTCATGGAAAAGGCGAAACGGATAAACAATTAGACAGTTACTGGTGCCATCGGAATCAGATCTCGTCGCTTGCTGTTGAAGATGGGGAGGATCGCTTATGGAAGTGTCCAGATCGCTGTGATGTCGATTCTTAATTCAACATTTTGGTTAACTGGTTGGGCAGTTCGTTGGTTGGGCAGTTCATTGGCTAGGCAGTTCGTTGGTTAGGTAGTTCGTTGGTTGGGTAGTTCGTTGGTTGGTTGTGGTTTGCCTGCTGGCTGGCTGGGTGGTTGATTGACTGATTGGTTGGTTTGCTAGTTGGGTGGTTGGTTGGGTGATTGGTTGGTTGGGTGGTTGGTTGATTACGTGGTTTGTTGGGTAGTTAGTTAGTTGGTCGTTAGTTTGCCTGCTGGCTGGATGGTTGACAATTTATTGTAGTAGTAGTAGATTTTATCCCACTAGGACATCACCCGATGGACACCCGATGACACAAAGTGCCACCATGTGGATGAGGATCATCTGTGGAAAGGTCCCGGAAACTGCGTTTAGCCATTAGACCATCTTTATACCGTGCTATATTGCTGCTCCCGGCAAAAGCTAGGATGGGGCTTCAAATAACGAAAAATTGCATCCCACAAGGGAGATGACTAGTTATAGGAACAATTTTCAGTGACAGTCTCTAATAAGTACCAGGTGTTGCAACAGTTAGCTGAAGATGTCAGCACTGACGTCTGCTGGGATCAGATCAAAGGAATCTGGAATAAATCTTGTGTAGAAGTTCTTGGCAAGAAAGAACGGAAACATAAAGCGTTGATAACACCAGAAACCGTTCAATCGATTGAAGAAAGAAAAAGTAAAAAGGCCGACTTAAAGAATTGCAAAACTAGAGTTGCTAAAGCAAGAGCTCAGGTTAAATACACAGAAGCCAATAAGGAAGTTAGAAGGCGTATAAGGGCTAATAAAGTGAAATATTTAAATGATCCAGCACAAGAAGCGGAGAGAGCAGTTGCAAAAGGAAATCTCAGAGAACTTTATAGCAACACAGGTAAATAAGTAGGTAAATATAGTCAGCCAACTGGATCAATCAAAAATAGACAAGGAGAGGTACTTACTTACACTGACTATCAAATGGACATATGGGCTGAATATTTTGAAATGCTTTTAAATAGACCAGGCCCAGAGGTTCCTCCGGATATTTAGCCTTTAGAAATTGAACTGGATGTCAACTGTGAGATACCATCTAAAGAGGAGATTAGAAAGGCTATCCATCTTCTCAATGAAGGAAAGGCGACAGGTCTAGATGGTATCCTAGAAGAAGCCATTAGACCCAATATAAACACGTCAACAGAATTGCTACATAGATTATTCAGTAAAGAATGAGAGACCGAAGAAATACCAGCAGACGGGAGAGAAGGATATCTTGTGAAACAGCTCCCTTTCTCTTGTCAAGTTCTACAGACCCCCAATCATCATTGTGGGTTTGTGCCTTTATGTGTCATATAAGATTTGATATCCATTACTTTAGTTTTTAAAAAAAATTCCGACTCCCTTTGAAAGACACACATTCACCTAAAAACAAATATTTGTATTCGTTTGTGATAACTACGAGTTTGGGTATTTCATTAAATTATTATCAAATATATATTTTTAACACACACACACACACACACACACACACACACACACACACACACACACTACGACAGAATGATTTAGTGGTCATTAGAGAATTATTAAAATCGGCTGCAGCGTTGTTAAAAATACGTGCGAGCTTCAACAAACGATAGATACCAAAAAATCTTCTTCTTCTTTTTATTATTTTCCTCCTCCTTCTTTTTTCTACTTTAGGGGCTGGATGGTCTCGAGGCATGGCGTCCGTCTCTAGTGCTGGAGGTCCTGGGTTGAGGCCTCAGTGAGGGGTGGGATTTTTTATGTGTGCTTCTAAGAATTTCCTCCGGTCTCTGGGTAGTAAGATCGGACGCTCGTCTGTATTGTTGCGCACGTAAAAAAAAATCCATCCCCAGTTGGAAATCGAAAAGAGTAGCCTAAAGGCGCTGCCCGGGCAAAATTTGGAGTTCAGAATCTACCTAAAGTATTTCGCGATCCTCGCCGGTGCTATGGAGTTCGTGCACTACACTGAGATTCTTTGGACTCAGGCTTAAGTTAGAAGTAGAATGGAGCACTTAAGGGGAACTACCCGTGTGAAATGATATTGATTCGTTTTTTAAACCTTAAACCTTTTCTTCTTCTTCTTCTTCTTCTTCTTCTTCTTCTTCTTCTTCTTCTTCTTCTTCTTCTTCTTCTTCTTCTTCTTCTTCTTCTTCTTCTTCTTCTTCTTCTTCTTCTTCTTCTTCTTCTTGGCTCACAGCCTTCTATCCCGAGTCCTGTCAATCATTTCTGATACAAATGTTATCACATGCCATGATGCATGATATCCTCTCTTTTCGTCTGCCAATGCCTTTCTTTTACATTTTCTGCAAGAACTTTCCAGTCACATATCGCTCCTGTCACGTGCCTGATTTAAGGATTTCTCCTTAAGAACCAACAGCACTCTGAAATAATTATGTTGAGTGGGTGGCTCGTGTTGGTCTAAGGGATATCCCGTGGCCAATATACGCTCAACTTATTTCAGGAGTAGGGCAACTCAAGCTTTGGCACTAAAATATACAATATTCCTAGGCACACTTGGCTGGACACCCCCACTAGTATAAAAAGGTAGCCCCCAGGTTATGATAGTATACTATCATAGCCATGTTAACACAGATTACACTTATTATTCACACAAACAAATTCATCTCGATGCAGAATAATCTTGGCAAACTTTTGGAAAAAATTGTCGCACAAAGATTGACCACCTACTTGGAACTACATGATAAGTTCCCACCAACACTTGGAGGGTACAGGTTAAATAAAGAGACATGGTTCAATGCTGCAGTTTTCGCCTACGATGTGTACGAGGGATTACAGATTAAAGAAGAGACATGTGCGGCAGTGTTGGACTTAGAAGATGCCTACAATAAAGTACCATATGATTATTTAATGCAATTACTGCTTAAACTAGAAGTTAATCCCATTCTGATCCGCTGGATTGCTGCGGTCCTGTTCCAGAGAAAGATTGTACTAAGATGTGGTAGCTGGTCCTCAGAACCGCAAACGATATGTCCAGGCTTGCCACAGGGATCACCGCTATCACCAGTCTTATTCAACGTTTATAAGGTGATGATCACTGAACAGCAATTGAATGGAAAGGGAAGGACTTTGTCATTTGCTGATGACATTTTGATTTATCGACGAGGGTGTGATAGACAGGAGATCGCCAGCACTATGCACAAAGAACTCGATTGAATTGCCGCCTGGTGTGATGGTTCCAATGCCTATGTCAATCCTTCGAAGGCATCAGTGTCATGGTTCTCTTTGAACAATCACATTGTCAAGTCGGACTTACCAGAAGTGAAAATGCGTGATAATGTATTGATCAGAACCAACGTTATGACTTTTCTCGGGGTGAGGTTCGATCGCAGCTTGTCATTCAGGGAACACGTTGACCATGTGATAACAAAAGCACGCAAAGGTCTATCTGCAATGAGGATTATGGCTGCTTCCAATATTGAGCAAAGACTACTAATACTTCTATTCTACGGTCTGGTCCTTTCCCCCATTGAATACGCTCTGGCCATCCTCACTGTCATTGCTACCCAGATTAAACGACTCGAAAAGGTGCAAAATGAAGCCATGCGCATTATTTTGGGATGAACAAGAGACACATCCTGTGGAGCAATGAGGTATCTACTTGACTTTCCAACAATGAACCAAAGGATCAGGATGTGGAGGGCTAGGGCATATCTCAAAATATGTGCTGATAAGAAACACCCACTGCATCAAGCGCTTTTTAGTGAAAAGGGCGACAGACTGAAGAGGGGAAAATCGTGGCTAGATCGGGCAGAAGATGTTATTAGGCAAATATGCAGCCTAACCGACATCATACCTGGTGCAGAATGGATACCTGTGCCTCAGGCGTTTATTTGTACATTTTCCTGTATTGTCACACTCAACAGGCGATGTAGAGAAGAGAATCCTGTTGCTGTTAATGCAGAGGTCAACGCTCTCATCGGTGAAAATTCAGACGTAGCAGATGCAATAATCTATACAGACGGATCCGTTATACGCCAAAGAAGAAGCGCATGGGCATTTACAGCACGCTCAGCGGGCAGAACAGTCAAAGAAGCCAACGGTGCCTTCTCCGTGACAACCAGCAGCATGACGATGGAGGTGATGGCAGTGACGCAAGCGCTTGCCTGGCTTGAAACACAAAAATACACCTGCGTGTGTATACTCAGTGATTCAATGAGTATGATTCGGAGGGTTCAGGCAGGTTCAGTGCAAAGACAATGGCTTGAATCATTACAGAAGTCCACTGTGCGTGGAGTCACCTTTATTTTTGTTCCGGGACATGCAGGCGTCGATGGAAATGAAAGAGCTGACAGGTTGGCTGGATCCGCTATCACTACCGACGGTCAGCCTATGGATCATGCTGATATTATCAATGCCCTCAGAGAAATGGGAAGGATAGAAGACTTTTGTGGCAGTGAATCCACATCACTCGCCAGAATGGCAGACTTGGGAATTAAGATCTGCACAGCAAAAAACGAGACACACACCAGACACGCCAGAAGACTTGTTAATCAACATAGAACTGGTACTATTAGCCATCGGTCGTTGGGGTTCATACTGAGGGGAGGATCTGAGCACCTATGGACATGTCCGGAGTGCAATGAGGATAACCCAACTAACTAACTAACTAACTAACTAACTAACTTACTAACTAACTAACTAACTAACTAACTAACTAACTAACTAACTAACTAACTAACTAACTAACTAACTAACTAACTAACTAACTAACTAACTAACTAACTAACTAACTAACTAACTAACTAGCTAATTCACACAAACATAAAAGCTGGACAGTTAGAATGGTGAAACAGGGACATCCAAGTCAGCCATGACAATTTTTGCATGTAATAAGTACAATATAAATACAAACATAAATGAATTGATAATCAAGAGGGATCAGTGAATGGAGTTCAGGAATCAATGACACAACCCAGATATTGAAGCAGCCAGATGTTCTTGATTTTTACATGAGTTCATCATCGAAATCATAAGGTGCTGTGGGAAGAGTGCATGATTGTAATTAATAGATCACTTATCCCAGTTCGTAGGTCCCTGCTCTCCTCAGTCCATGGTGATTCGGCTGTAGTTGACTCAACAGGTAGCTATGCCTCGATTTGATCTGGTACAAGTTGACTGTCTTACAAACGAGGACACAGAAACTGCATCGGAACCCAACAAGACTCTTGAAGATTGTGGTGCCCGCTGACTCTCTCATAGGTCAGGACACAAGAACTGCATCAGAGCCCAACAAAGCTCAGAGGTGTCTGCAATTGACCACTAGTCCTAGAACTCACAAACAAGCTATTGCCATGTTGAGGTAGTGGCACAATGGGCAGGACTTTTGGGTATGCTTGATGTTCAGAATGGTATGTGCTGGTGGTTGTTGGCTGGACTGTGATTCGTCTGCCTGATCTCTAAGGAGGTATCATCCTGTCAGGAAAGAACTCAGAATTAGTAATCACTTTAATCACACACCAGCTCACCCCACCTCTGCTACCCTTCTCCATTCCTCAGAGTGTAACTCTCAAGAACAGGAGACAATGTCTCCTTTTATTTATCTGTTTGTAAATTAGTACACCAGATAGAAGACGAGGTATATAGTGGAGATAGATAGACACTACCACACATAGATCATCCTCTCTCCACCCTCACATCTGCACTCGCAGACATAGAATGTATACAGTTAGTACCTATATAAATTTCCTATCTCCACAGGCTGGTCACTATACACCCACTGAATCTGTGTCAAACACACCTTTGACTCAGAGCGTCTAACTCTGACGTCACAGCAGTTAACTTAAAAGATGACCTAGTTTCCAGATCTCTGCTAGGAGGCACAAAACTTCGTTTGTCTGGTCAGAGAATAATTACTTGTAGGGTTTAATATCTTTACAAATGGCGTGGGTTATGTAGAGCACAAACTATTTAGTCTGCACAGGGAAGTGTTCGGAGCCTGATCTCTGGACACCAAGAACGCAGCAGTGGCTAACTTTAAAAAGACATATATTATGGTACTCGTAAACTATAATCAACTTACCCAAGCTTAGAAAATCTTCCAATATAGAACTGGTACTTTGAATGCGCCAAATTCTACATAGACTGTATACACGTCTTGACACTTAGGAATCAGGCGAGAGAATGCCGCTAAAACCTAAACTTGGCGTCTCTATGAAAGAAGGCCCCTGTATTCATGCCTAAGGAGTAAACCGGCTTACAGGAATTTCTGAATTAAACACCAGAAATCTTCAACCTACAGTTGCAAGTTTAAAAATGAAGATATCTCAGAGCAACTAGAGGGTCTAGAAATGAATATTTCACCAGATAAAGGTATATATCAATATAAGGGACTATATACCCCTCCAGACGGGTTTAAGTTTGAAATGTGACTGCCCGCTTAGGGAAGTCAGCATCACGACTCGTCCATCGTGAAGGGTTGGCTGCTCACTTTACGACAGTCATACCCATAAACTGTGGATGGCCTCCTTCTCTTGATGACAATCAGCTCTTTACGTAGTTCCCCCGTCCCTAGCTGTATCTCTCTCTCTCTCTCTCTCTCTCTCTATCTATCTATCTATCTCTCAGTGTGTGTGTGTGTGTGTGTGTGTGTGTGATTTCTCTCTCTCTCTCTCTCTCTCTCTCTCTCTCTCTCTCTCTCTCTCTCTCTCTCTCTCTTAAACACAAGCACACACATATACACACTCACTCGCACAAAACGTAAAAGATGCGAACATTCCCTACAAATTAATTGTAAAAAGTCGTCCCCACGCGGGATGCAATTTTTTTGTTATTTGAAATCCCACCCTGGCTTTCGGGGGTCCTGAATATAGCCGTGCAAGAAATATGGCCTAGGCCATAGATATGGCCTAACGGCTGAAAGGGGTTTCTGGGACCTCTCAACGGGAGATCTTCATCCGCTTGGTGGCCTTTTGTGTCACCGGGTGTTCATCGCTTGTGTGATGTCCTGATGGGGTACAACTACCTACCTGCCGACCTCACTACAATGTGTCTATTACAGTAGCGCGGAGTTGGGGGGGGGGGGGTGGTTTGTCTAAGAAAAGGTGTCGGTAAGAAGATAAAACCCTGACGTCATGGGACACGCAATTTCAACCCTGGTGCTATAATACAGGCATATAGACAAACAACACTATAGGCTCTGGCCCTAAAGTAGTGCAGAACTGACATAGCGGGTAATTGCCCCTTTCTTTAGATTAGTTAGCCTTGCCAAGGGCACAAAATAGTCTGGCATGACAGGTGAAAACTGTTGCGCACAAACATGACACTTGATAAGTGGCGTACCATGTAAATAAATAGTTCCATTGCACGGTACAGTTTGAGACGGATGTTGTCAATATTTATATGTATTCAGAATAAAATGAGTTGAGTTAAGTTGTAAGAACTACATGCATAGAACTAAGGGCGTATCCATATGTGATGTCTTGAACATCAGCAGCCAAGGGGCAGTCCCAAATCTGATGGTACCAGTAGCAGTCGGATCGTATGGTCGTCACTCCTTTTCTCTGAGTGTGGAGTTCCGGCCAGATCCCCTGGTGGCTCCTTCCCCTCCCATCTCCATTCCCCATTGTACTATTCTCTTCAGATCGTGATAATCAAATTTTTTTCTCTGCGCTGTTCACTCGCATCAGTTCACCATCGAGTGATGCAGAACCTGCCAGTCTATCTGCCAGTTAGTTTCCCAACACATCGGCAAAGGTTGGAGAAAATTATCCAAAGGATGTTAACAACTCTGGACCTCTGAAGCGATACGTGCCACTCTGCCAGGAGCATGCCTGTTTCCACCGTTTTAGCATGCTTTGCGAGTCCGTTGCAATCACGACATATGTGTGCGGCTAATTCTCAAGCGAACGAAGGGCCACAGCGGCCATCTCTACCTCCATCCTCCAGGCTTTGCTACATAAAGGTCTTCCATTCTCTTTTGCAGTGAATCCCCATTCAAAAAGATGACGGAGTGTCACGATACGATCTCAGTGATTCCAGAAGTTAGTACTTGTAATAAGTTCTTCTGGTTATTGAGAGACAAGAGACTATGCCCTTAAACCGAATGTTACTTTAAACCGTATTGATTTAAACGTTTCCAGTCCTTAGTCCAGACAAAGCGACTGAACCTTGGGTAATATTACCTAAAACTTTACACTGTAGCTAGGAATTCTATTCTCATGCCAGTGTCAGAATGTTATCTCCTGACCAGACTGTAGAGGCCAGCGAACGGGGAACTTAGCATCACACCTGAGCTGGACCGTAGGTCATAAAGATTACCTAACACAGATTGAGCGGATTCTAGACATAGAGGCGACGAGAAGTTTAAAGTTTAACACGTCAGTGTAATTCTGGGGAGAACAGGTGTTTGGCAATTAGGAATGTTTTATCTTGGTCAAGGTCGTACAGTAGGCCGTTCACTGTGAGTGACAGGTCACTGGTTAGCCAATTTGATCTGAGAAGCACTCCGGGGGCGGAGCTTAAGTCATCGTCTTGAGGGTTGGGTAGAACTAAGTAAAGGGAGGTGTTTAATTTGGACAATAGATTGATACTTATACTTCGAGCCTGTGGAATTCCTGTCATTAATCGCAGCCTGCCGGCAAACAAACACAGATCGACGTGAAGGTAATTTTACGGTCGCATTCTGTTTTGGCGATTGATGGAAAAGTTGCCAGGTGAATATTAATTTTAATCTTGTATACATAGGTTAGGGAGTTAAGCTTAGTCTATACTACCTTTTCCTAATTTGTCTGCACATTCTGCTTGAAATAGTTCTTTGTGAGTATTCAGTTTCTGTCACTGAGTTTCAGCACATAACCTGCCCCACGTGTTGATGCAAAAACAATGATTGGAAGTCTGAGTGAAGACGGACACAGACTTAGAAAGTCAACTATCATGACATAGCATGAAGAGGGAAGGCAGGATATGTGACGCCTATGTAAGACAAAAGACCTTCAGACTAGACTGGAGAGGATGTGGAATATGAGGAGGAGTGATGGGCTATATCTTATTATTATATGTTGTATTAATTGATACATGTATTCTTAGTGTAAGTCAAGATACTACACGTATGTGTTTTGTTTCCATGATTACAGCGCCCATGTGACGATCAGTCCATGAAGTAGCCTACATTGTGTTAGACTCGGCCAGCTGGGAACGAGGTGGAGAACGAGGTGGAGAACGATGTGGAGAACGAGGTGGGGATGAAGTGGAGAATAAGCTGAAACAGGCAGACAACAGGCAAGGAAGAGTTGGACAAGCTTGACAGTTCCTCACGGCTGTCAGAGGCTTATAAGTTGAGTTAACCCCTTTATGTTAACCTTTTATCATCATTATCATACCACTCTAAACCCCGAGCTGTTTGTCTCGCTGAAGCGTATCACATTCATTAACCAGTCACTGTTTGTGTAAATCAACAAACTGGTAATTTCATTGTAGTAAATAAAGCTGTATGTCAAGTTTTAAACTACATAGTTTGTTAAATTCCAAATGTCTGTTCTTACATGTTTAATTAAACTGTTAGGATAGAATAACATTTGGTGGGGCTCATATAATATGATAATAATTCTTTAATTATTAATAATAACACCGGGAGAAGGTAGATGACGAAGGAATCACTTGCCCTGTCTAATAATTCATTTAGTATGATAGACATATAAAATTCCTTGCTTTCTCTTGTGGGTACCAAGTTCAGCTAATGATAATGTACTTAACGAGCCAATATGGCTGTTTTCTTGGATATCCAGGACTTTGTCTGAGAGCAACATAGCTCAGATTTTAGTTCGGTAAATCTGGTGGAGAGAATGTGTTGAGAGGAACATCCCTACTCAACATTATAAACATTTAAACCGTCACGTCACGTCACACTCGGGGCTCGTCCGGGATTTGGACGGGGCTAATTACTCCTAGACTAATGAAAGTAAATTTTTAAAATTTAACTTTAACTCTTCTGCCAGTATAGTCTAAATTAAAATTAGTAATTTATACATGGGGAGAGATTACAAAGTAATAAATAACTTTTTACTAAAATCAATAATTGGATAGTATCATGTCTATCATTGATCACTTCATAACCATTGATTATTGTTTATTTAGTAAATTTTAATGTTGATGATTATTATATTTGCTTGCATGTTTCATCATTTGATATAGATTATAGAGCATTATATGTTGACATCATATCATTGATACTTATGCTTAGTGACTGAATGTAAGATCACTTCATTACCGGCGTATCCTCTGTGCTGCTATACTATTCTGTCAGTCTGGTAGGCAACTTTGATTCATTTACATCTTTGTGCGGCTGTCATAGGCTACTCTTTTGCCCAGTTTACCTTGCTCTGATATATTCTTCTAATCTGGACTCGGGGTAGTATTTTATTTATCTCTAGATAGATCTAATAGATAGAATGGACTTACGCACCGAGTTCCTAAAAGATGTAAGGAAGTGCGGGATAGTTGAAGGTAGAGTAGGAGCACAGTTAGAATCATTTGTTAAAGGCCATATGGATACTTTCGATTACATGAGTGCCCGTAATGCTGCAGAGAAGAAGCGCCAGTTGGAGAAAGAAGAATATGACTCGATGCTTGCCCGTCATGCAGCGGAGAGGGAAGAAGAAGAGAGAATGCGGCAAATTGAAGAAGAAGAAGATGCTAGAAAGTTGCAACTCCTAGAGGAGGCAGCTAGTGAAAGAATGAGGCTTTTTAAAGAAAAGCTGCATAACTATCGACTTAGGCAGACGAAGAGAGAACTGCAGTTAGACACAGGGAATGGTGAGAACACTATTAGGGTAGTTGAGGGAACTGACAACTCCCATACTGACACTCTGGTATACACTCTGGGACTCACTCTCTCAATGGAGAGGTGTGTACTATTTTGCCAAACGGTACTTCATCAAGGGATGAAGTAATAGACCACCCACGACCTTGCCCCACCCCTCTTATTCCTAATAGGAACAGAGCTGACATTAAGAAGAACTTTTCTGTAGGGATGACCGGATCTACATTGCTGGCCCCATTTACTTCCATTCTTAAGCCTAAAAGGAAAAGATGGAGTAAGAAGCAGAAATCTTCTAAAGGGACCGGATCTACATTGCTGGAACCCCTTACTCCCATTATCTCAGATGAGAGATATGAGAGCACACCCCGCAGTAATCACAAGCGTGATAACTGTTCTGACCGTCGACATAATGGTTCGACTGGCACACCAGCCATTAATGAGGACGAGGGCAAAGACTTACCCAACTCCCATAATCCCTTTGGTCCTTCCAAACAAGAAGAAGAAGTAAAGCAGACTGATGTAGGGAATAACACTAAACCTGTTTCCCCTATTTCCCTTAATGCGATTGCATACAAAAATAGAAATAGTTAGTTCTGCCCAAAGTAGTTGACTGTTATGGCCGCAACAAATCCCCTTATTTGCCTCCACTAGACTTGGTATGTGAAAGCCAAACCAGGGCGGAGATAACAGATAAGGAGGATAGTTCTCTCAAGTTCTTGACGACCTTAGAAACAGTGAGTAAACAGGACATTGCTGCAAGTCCTGTGCACTCTGATACTGGACAGACAGAAATGTTTGCCATTGATGAAGAAGAAGGTACTTCTTGTGTGCAGGGAGACAAATTGTCTCTATCCTGTACAGCTGGGGCGACAGGGATACTTCTGATGAAGGACCCTGAAGCGGAACAAGCCATAAATTGATGTAGGAAAAGAAAATCCTACCTGACTACAACTAATGCTTTTCGGAGAGCACTTCAGGCCCTCCCTATGCTCATAGGGCGTGGCGAAGCTAGGAAATTGACAGGGACTGTCAGTCAAAGATGTCGAGGAATCCCATTGTTGAAACGGAGATTATTTCTTATCCTGCGGGAGAAGAAACCTCCAGATAAATGGATATTACGGAGCGGCTGCTCGGAATACCCACATGATTCTAGGACTAAGGACTTAGCCTGGAATGAGGGACAATTGGTGACTGTACATCGATGCAGGACATCACGATTCCACTAGGAATACTGGAACAATAATGGAGATGACAGGTTGGACTAACCTTCTTGGGAATCACTGAGTGTCGTAGAATTGGTCTTAAGCGGGCTTCGACCAACTTAACGGAGGGCCTGTCACGATACGATCTCAGTGATTCCAGAAGTTAGTACTTGTAATAAGTTCTTCTGGTTATTGAGAGACAAGAGACTATGCCCTTAAACCAAATGTTACTTTAAACCGTATTGATTTAAACGTTTCCAGTCCTTAGTCCAGACAAAGCGACTGAACCTTGGGTAATATTACCTAAAACTTTACACTGTAGCTAGAAATTCTATTCTCATGCCAGTGTCAGAATGTTATCTCCTGACCAGACTGTAGAGGCCAGCGAACGGGGAACTTAGCATCACACCTGATGAAATAGGAGGGACAGAAGCAGATAAATAACATGAGACCCAGACCCAGAAGTATTCGAGGTTAAAGATACAGACAGCAAGTGGAGTGGTGTGGAAAAGGGGGTTGGGGGGTTGGGGAGTGCCACTCAGTGAAAGAGGTTCCTCGCTGTACAAGAATAAACACTTCTGACATCACTGACTCAAATTACAGAGTACAAGTTAGTGTAACGGGAAGACTCGTTGCTGGTACAACATGTAGACAAGATATTTACTGGTACAATAGATGTCCAGACAGAAAATGCCAAAAACCAGTCACGACAACAGTCTCTTCCATCCCAGTGGAACGATGCAAAAAAACCAACACATACAACCACAGAGCAACAACGAATAACTAAACAACAACAAAAACAGAAGTCCTTCCAGTCTCAAGAGAAGACACAACAAAACTAACACAAACAATCACAGTAAGTATATGAATCCAATGTCACCTTCCAGAATATTACATTGAAAAACCCGTCTTTTTTACGGTGTGATTCTCAGACTGAAAGCTACAATAACTTTCAATTTATAAACAGCTCGCACCATCCTCTCTCCTCCCCCCCCCCCCCCCCCCCCCCACTTCCACTCATCACCAAAAAATCGGACATAGGATTGTGGAAAGCATTCACTAGCATCTAAACCCCAGAGTCGCCGTTCCACATACATGAACGCTATAGGCCTAATGCTCGTATGTCGATAAGCAGAGGGCTAAATGGCGTCGACATGCAACAATTCCAGTAACACATGTGCTATATGTATGAGCAGCTGATGCAAGACCAGAGCCGTAGTGATAATTTTGACAAAAATATCCCTTCCAACCGTTAGTGTTATAATTGGAAAGTAATAATATTTTTGAGTTTTCAGAGTATGCTTTGCTATTTTAAGTCTCGTATAACAATTTCTTAAAGACAGTTATGCAGTTTTGTCATTCTTGCTTGTGACAATAATCTTACTGGCTAAAACTGTGTCCTCATAGTAGTGGATTTATTCTGCACGCTGATACTTATCAATGTTTGCATTAGAGCAGCGGCGTTCCCTGGCAGATGAGGAGGAATGGATCGATGACATTGTTTATTTACAAAGAATGACAGTAGCCAGTGTCACCATCGAACGCTAGACTATTAGCTAATTCTTCCCAGGACTCTCCCCCCACCCCTCTCTCTCTCTCTTGTTATACACCACCAGGACATCACACAAGCGATAAACACCCGGTGACCTAAAGTGCCACCATGCGGATGAGGATCACCCGTGGAGAGGTCCCAGAAACCCCTTTAAGTCGTTGGGCCATATTTATGGCCCGGCTATATTCAGCGCCCCGGCAAAAGCCAGGATGGGGATTCAAATATAAAAAAATGTCATCCCACATAAGAATGAATTTAGTTTACAGTACCAGAAAGGACTCTCGATGACAAAAGTGGTAGATGATAGTAACGATATTGTGACTTCGATACATTCAAAATGAGTTCATCTTTCAAAAATAAATAACTTTTTTGTTCACACTCAGTTATTTAGTAGAAGTTGCAGTAATAGTTCCACCTGTGGGTTCAAGCTCTCAGTTTAGAGGAAAAACATAGACCCACTGCCACTCAACAAGCATTTGTTGAAAAACACGATTAAAAAGCGGCCTTTTCCTCGAAGCAGTCGGAAGAATGTACTTCGAAAATCAAGGAACCAACAGTCTGCAATAGACCATAATGCGGAAAACGGTTATGCACTAAAAACTCAGGTTCAGAGCCAACCAAAGTCTAGCAGCAGACGAACAACCAAAACTTTGAACCGGAGTTTACAGCCCGTGAATGTTAAGTAGTAGTAGTAGTAGTAGTAGTAGTAGTAGTAGTAGTAGTAGTAGTAGTAGTAGTAGTAGTAGTAGTAGTAGTAGTAGTAGTAGTGGTAGTGTTGGTATTAGTTAGTAGCAGTAGCAGTAGCATAAGAAGGACCAGGAGCAGGAGCAGCAGTAGCAGCAGCAGAAGCAGCAGCAGGAGCAGCAGTAGTACCAGTAGCAGCAGCAGGAATAGCAGGAGCAGCACCAGGAATAGCAGGAGCAGCAGCAGTAACAGTATCAGTAACAGTGGTTGCAGCAGCAAAAGCAGTATTAGTAGTAGTAGTAGTAGTAGTAGTAGTAGTAGTAGTAGTAGTAGTAGTTAGTAGTAGTAGTAGTAGTATTGGCAGTAGTAGTAGTAGTAGTAGTAGTAGTAGTAGTAGTAGTAGTAGTAGTAGTAGTAGTAGTAGTAGTAGTAGTAGTAGTAGTAGTAGTAGTAGTAGTAGTAGTAGTAGTAGTAGTAGTAGTGGTAGTAGTAGTAGCTACATCCTTGATGGATTTCTTTATTAATTCTTCCGTTTTCTGAAAAAAAAAAAATGTTCCACACATAAGTAAAGACCTTGGCCTGCTTGTATTGATGATCGTCAGTGAAACGGGACGTTAGTAACCATACGCAATGAGTATACATATAGTAGGTTCATATGCGTTATATATCAACACCACACTAACTACCTTTACTTCCTAAACATTTCCTGCTGTCCATTGTAAGTTAGAAAAATAAACTCAAACTAAACAGTCACTAGTAAGTCATCCTGCCGCTTATGCTGCATGGAACAGCAGACTAGTTGCTATGTGATGGCTGGGTTTGTTCGTGCTGTAAGCGGCTACATCCGTCAGAAGTTACCTCCATGTTTGTTTAGGTTGTGTTAGTGTGTTGCTTGCCTGTGTCAGCGAACACCCAGTGAATTACTGTTGTGGCGAATCTGGGGAGGGGGGGGGGGGGTTTCTAACTTGCACGATAATTTAATAAATAATACTATTAATACTATATAATAGTTCAGTTGTATTTGTATGAAAGCAATCAAAACGTAAAACGCAGACACACACACAAGACGAAAGATGGCTATAAGTAACTACAAAAGAGAAGGAATATAAAGACAGCTGATTAGAGGAATGAAGAAGAGACTACAACTGTTTATTTATAACACAATATTTTTGGCTCTCCTCCGAACTTCTACCCGATATTATGGCGGCCAAGCTAAACTAGATGGCTGCAACTTCCTCTGATTTATTTGCTTGTGAGTTTCAGGTATCTAGTTTAGATCCCCATCCGCACTGAGCGTAGCGGCACGGGGGATACCGTCAGCAGTGAGTTTAACCGCGTTTTGTGCATGCCAAAAAGTGTGAGGACAACAACGACGTTAATCTGCGCCAGAGCGCATGGTCTCCCATGTGGCTATTATCGTCTGCAGAAACGCTTGAAATTGTCAACGGTTCCTTGTCACAGTCCACATTTTACACATGACTGTGGCCTGTTAGGCTATTTGCTTGGCCGCCATAATATCGGGTAGAAGCTAGGAGGAGAGCCCATTTTTTTATTTAGAGGCAGGGCGTTTATAAAACCCTAAACTGGGTCAAGTTTTTCAGAGTTAGGAAGTCATTTCAAATTATTATAATATGATAGCTTCCATCTCTTACTGACCTAACAGATGTTTCCTATGAATTTGGTTTTTCAATTTTGATTTGCATTCAGTTTCTTATGCTCAGGTCAGACCATCAGGTGGGTTGCCTCTGTGAATTCCCATGTCTGTTGTAGGTCCTTTGCGGTTCCCCATAGTTTGCACTTCACTCTTTGCTCTTGAGGCCAGGTTTCTCGTTGTAGTTATAAGTATTTTGGACAGGCCTGCAGAATGTGCTTATGTGCTTGTGGTCCCATCTGACATGCACACTGTGGGGACTGTAATATTTTTGCAGGTCTGTCCGCCAACTCATTTCCTGCCATGCCATAGTGGACTAAGATCCATTGGAGAATAACTTGATTGTTTTCTGAGAGTCTGTTTAGCTGGTGGGATGTTGTGTCATATGCTCCACTATTCTTCTTATGATTTGATACCCATATTTAGTCTTATTGTTCTGATCAATGAACCTCTCAGTGTAGAATTAGATTCCATAATAGTTTAAATTAATGCATCGGTTTCCAAAACATGCTCAGTGGAGCCCTAAGGGCTAAGGATTCCACCTAAACTTCTCAGGCATTCATTGTGGCACCAGGAAAATAAATTTAACACTGAATTAAATTACAGATTAAGAAAAAGAAAGTAGAATCTACTTTCATAAGCTCAAAAATTATTGAGAGACAATAAAAGTGAGCGGACTATCATACACTGTTATGTCATGTGTCTTTTCGAATCCAGAATATTCTGGTATGTTAGGCATAAGGAGCTCAACCAAAAAAATTGCTTCTAAAAAGAGCTTCCCAAGTCAAAATAGTTGGGAGACACTGTGTTAGTGCATTCATTTAACAACCCAGTGGTCAAGATATAAATCTATAATGATATTAAACATTTTTTTTAAAGCTAGAATAGCTCTGGCTAGAAAAGTCCTCAAAATTGCCACCAGAAGTTTCTAAGGAGAAAAATATAATCAACACTTATCTGATCACATTCCCATTTTTAGTTTATGTCTGTGGCAAAGTGGTTTTGTCATTTACCCCATGTTCTAAATGTTGCAGTTCAGTTACAATCTCTGTTCTTCATTTCATAAGTGCATATGGTTGAGAGATCCCTGAGGTTCATCACTAGAGCCATGCAATATCATGCTTGTGCAGCACGCTTGGCAGACCGTTGTCTTCTGAGAGAGACAGAGCTTATTAGGATAAAACCTGGTGATTGCCTTGACCTTAAATACCTTTCGGCTATATTTACCTAACTGGCTATTATGGTGGACTGTCTTGTGTTACGTAAACAAAAAGATCAGATAGTAAATCTCGAACTTCCACGGTAATCACATAGTCAGTCTTGAACTTCCATTGATGAAATATACAGTGTAACTAAAGACACTGTAATTATTGTGTATTAAAATGGAAAAAAATAATATTTTATGCTTTATTTTATATTAATGAAACTGACTGGATCTGCACCACTGGGTGGTGAATTGATACATGAAGAGGCAGATGTGGTCAAGGCTCTTTGGAAACAAGCAACGGAATCAGTAGAGAAAGAAGATTATTATGGCTTGGAGAGAATGCGACACCTGGGTGTAACCAGAGTGTCTGGCCGGCTTACTACACTCAGAGGAAGGGCAAGAGGGACCTTTAACCATATTGTGACTGGTAGCATCAGGATTGGAACTCTGCGCTGGCTGCTGAAGATGAGGACGGAGCATGCATGGGAATGCCCTGAGTGCTGTGATGTCAATTCTTGGCTCAGCTCAACTGAACTCTAATGAAACTCTTTAGTAGTGCACCTGATTAGATACCATGAAATGTGCCAGGCAATAAATTGTGAAATTTATTATTTGTGTACAGATTATTTAAATTCACAATGGGAAATCATTGTTTTAAAAACTTGGTGAAGTTATCTTTTAAATACATTGTGACAGGCCATCCATTATTAGATGGCAACAAGCATAGCAGCAGAAGTGACATGAAGGCATTTGGATAAAAGGACAGATTAATGTTGCTGCGTGTGAATGTGACATACTTTTTATTTTACCACTAGTGACAAAACTATTGTGATCCTGTGTGCACTTTTTTGGACAGAAAGTATTGTTATGAAAGGACTAACTGCCACACCGAGTCAAAGCAAAATGTGCAGTGTTTGCGCACTGTTTGAAATTTACAGATAAATGGCAAGCAGATACGTCCGCAAACCTGTGCCGATTCCACAAGAATGGTGAGTAGCCATTTGAATAAGAATTTAGGAATTTTTAAAATTCAGATTCATTAATAATGTTTTACATAATTTTAACTCATTCCTTATCTTACCTGATGTTTTGTATCCATAATGTACACTGAAAATGAGTTTGGATGTCTCATATAGTGCCAGCATATGGTTACTCCTATGGGCCAGATTTAAATTCTCTGTCAGATTTGGACAGTCTTAAAGGGTGTTCTGTTTAGCATGTTTTCCTGCTCTACATCTGAAAGGGAAAAGTAGCGAGATTCATTTGTCCTTGTCCATGTAAGACTGTTGTTTATACCTGGCTGGTGTAGCTGTTATGGGTGCCCTAATTATAATTTCTTTGGAGGTTGAATGGGGTATCTAGGATTTGCCTTTATAGTCTGCCATCAGAACTGGGATTTAATCACTAAATCTTAAACAGCAGGGCCGGAGGGGACAAACTGATAGATCGATCAATCATGAGATACAGTTTGTTGTCAGTTTTCCCTTAGTATCCTGTAGAATATGTGGATCTTGTTTGGCTGTTTCTGCCTAGTTTGTCGATGCTGTCTTGCTCTAATATAATTGTAATATTGGTAATTTTCATAGTTGGATATGGGAGTGTCACTGTTTCTTTAAGTCTCAGAGTTGGAGGGGACTTCATCAGGTTCCCACTGGCCATGCAGAAATTAATTAATCACTCAAGTGCTGTCTTCACAGTGATGATTGGCCCCAATGGCTCTACAGCACTCTCCTTTACTGTAATTCTCTCAGACTGCTGTCTGTTCAAATCTTGGTGATATCATTCTATATATATCATTGAGTTATCAGTTTTATCACGGTGTTATGTCTATTGATGTGATGAAAATATCTAATTTCTATATGTTTTATTCTTCTTCTTCTTTTCATTCATCGCTGGTAAACTCCAGAGGTAAATTCTGGTTGTTCATGCACTTCTGGATTGTTGTCCTGCTTTTACATTTAATAAGTAGTTAGGTTTTAAAAGACTGTTTTGAGCCAAATACTTGAAAAATGATTGAAAGATCTTTATTTGATGTTTTGGTTTGAAGAAAGAGGCTAACAGAATTATCCTATAGAACTCCAAATGTCTGCAAAGAAACCCAATGGCTATGCTTATCAATTTCAGGAAAAAATAAATTCCGTATCTTATTACTCTCTCTCTCATTATTATTACCCTTATTATTACCACTATCACTACTACTACTACGCTACAAATAAGCCAGATCTGTAAAATGGAGATGCACCCAAACTCAGGTTCTGGGTCAAGATTAAAATCTAGAAGTGAACAAAAAACAAGAACTTTCCGGTGGAGTTTACAGCTTTAAATGCAAGTACTACTACTGCTGCTTCTGCTGCTACTGCTAATTTTACCACTACTACTACTGCTACTCCTTCTCCTGCTGCTACCACCACTACAACCTACTGTTGCTGCTGCTGAAGCAAAAAAAAAAAAAAAAAAAAAACACGTTAGAACAGTAGTGTATATACTTTTGGTATTTAGCCTATAGACCATTTAAATGCCTGTTGCATTTTCCTGCTTGGGGGAAGAGGGGTAGGCGGTTCTAAGTGTACCTAATGGATACCTTTGCTTTTCCTGTAATCGATTGATTATGAATTTGTAAATTTCTATAGAATAACTAGCCATGCATGGTGCTGTTGATTGGCAGTAAAGCATCTGTGAACATTTCCCTCCACACTATAAATGCTGTCTTCTCTTGACGTGTTGTGGACAGGGGATACAATTGTACTTTAAAAAATGTCATTTTGTATAAATCGTATTATCTCCCTTTGCGCAGTGATGCGCATTTGTGATTTTAATGTGCATAACTTTAAATAAATAAAGCTCAACCCCACCAGGACGGCACAACTAGAAATACACACCCGATGACACAAACTGCCACTATTCGGATGAGAAACACGCGGTCACAAGTCTCGGAAACCACGTTCAACCGTTATATTTGAGTTCCCGACAACAGCAAGGGTGGGGCTTTAAAATAACGAAAACTTGCGTCCTATATTGGAAAGGCAGCGGACGTTTTTGAAATCCGTGTATAACTTTTGCGTTACGTCGCAAATCAGTCCCAGAATTTGTTGGTAATTTGTGGTTTTACTAGGCTGAGTAGTTCGCATCGTTTTTATGTCCTTTGGCTAAGATCACAGTGTAGCTCTGCTGCGCTGCTTTGGCCAGGATCGGTCACATCCAAGTCACGGGTAAAACCCAGACGGCACGAGCCATCTCTTAAAAAAAAAACAACAACTCATACCGGGCGGTTTTCCCGTCCAATCTGGATAACCAGCGTAATATCCTCCAGGTGTCGGTTCTGTGGCTAAGTCGATGCGAACGCTTCGTAATGCCAAGGTGCCGGGTTCGATCCCAGCTGCGGGCATGCGCCTTGCGTTAGTTTCGACAGTGGTATCAGGGGGCCGACCGTCCAGGACCAATGGCAAACTACTGGACGTAAATTTGCCTAGAGAAACCACACAGCAGCCAGGGGCTGCTGGGGTTGGTTCTACAACGTCCTGTAAAGGATACGCAACTAATAACTACTCGCCGGGTTGTCGAGCAGACAGGCTAGGTATCTTGGAGACCGACCTAGTTAAAAACAAATAAGTAGTAATTAGACTTAACGGCTCCCATGTCCTTTTCGAAAACAACACAAACCAGTCTGCTACAACATCGCATGCAGTTAAATCGCATAGGGTATATCAAAACAAGGGTTTTTGGCCCTAAAACAAATGTGTGTTCCAACCATCCACCCTATTCCTCAGATTTGTCTCCCTGTGATTTTTTTCTATTCCCAAAATTTCTCACTCTCCATTCCCAGCAGTTAGCATCTTTAATGGGTCCAAAGATTTGTCGTAAAACTGTTTTCGAAAACCTGTAATAAGGCTTCATATCTTTTATTTCTGCTTCAAGTTTCAGAGCCATGCAATACGACTGGTCTTATCAACGTTTTATATATTTGAATCGTGGTGTTGCGAGACAGACACTTTGACTTTAGCAGATGTTAAAAGGCATAGTATACTTTATTTCTAGATTGTATCGCGGATCGGAAGGTCGTGGGTTGGCTCCCTGGCGGAGACGGACTATTTTCAAAAAATGACCTTGGCTGCCAGGTCGACCCAGCCTTGAGTGGGTACCGGGTGCAGACCCGGAAAGTAAAGGTGGCCGGCCTAATGCTGACCACATCACCCACCTTGTGCCGATTGGTCTATAAAAATATAGATCTAGCCCTATAGGCCCTATACGCCTAAAGGCGTGGAAAGGGGTCCTTTACTTTACTATTCTAGATTGAATTTCTTCTCTCAGCATGTTGTAGCATTTGAAGTTTGCACCCAAGTACTTATATGTTTCCATTCGTTTGATTTTAATATTATTGACTTGGATGTGGCCGGAGTTTATATTCTTTTCATGTCCATTTTGTGTTTTGCATCCTTCAGTTAATATGTGGTAACTAACGAAAGAATCCAAGGTATTATAACAAATAACTAAACTTGGCAATTGTCACTGACAGCTTGGTTAATGCATGAAAGCTGCATTAGCTTTCAACAAAACCAATCGTTCCATGTTGTCAGCATTAAGGCCGTGTATGCAGAACCAGGTGTAAGGTAACTACTATTCGTATTCGGCCCGACCGCAACTATTCGGCCGAATACCGAATAGTCAACAGGTCCACTATTCGGCCCCGAAGCGAATATTCGGTACAGCCCTAATAATATATATATATATATATATATATATATATATATATATATATATATATATATATATATATATATATATATATATATATTGTTGGCAGCTTTTATATATTTTAGTTTTCTGAGATTAGCTGGTGTAATTTAAAACTGTAACCGGTAATCGGTATCTGGAAAACAAAAATTTCAAACTTCTTTCACTTTCAGCTGCCCGAAGGCCTGCTATATCGTAGAGTAGTTCTCGGCTATCTAAGTTGATTTCTGTTTCTTTGGGTGAGGAAAGTTTCGCCTGAGTTTTCGTTTACTTGCTACAATATGCCGGTGTGATCGGATTTAGCGGGTTTTTGGCTTGAGATCGGGCTGTTTTATGCGTTTTGGGAGTGGAATGACAGCCCTGAAAAGGACTGTCAGTTTTGCCTAGGGCTGCCACTTTAAAACGGCAATGCTTTATACTGCTAAGGACCGTATCAAGTCTGAATCCGTCTCTGTGATAAATACATTTCTAGAATAATATAACATCATTGTGGTCCATTTGATGAGGTTGTTTCTATTAGGTGTACTCAATTTATTCAGTCTGTAGTTATTAAAACTACAGTTAACCAGGAGGGCTTACCCTGTCAGCAGTGCCCACAGAAATCGAAAGTGTTGGCCGAAAGGCGCAAATGTCGCAGTCATGCTGTAAGCGGACGCAACGCAGTTACACCTTCGATTGAACGCAGAAGAAGAAGAAATTACAGTTGAAGTCGAGACTTCAGTGCCACGGGTTATCTCATATGGTTCGGTCTCTCTCCACAGAGCGGATAACCGCTGGCCTGGTGTATAGCTCAGAGAAGGAAATCCGTAGCTGCAGCGACGCTCCCGACGAATATCCATAAGAACTGCACTCGAGAACTGAACGACGCGTATTTGAAACGAGGCCACGACCTTCAGAGCTTGAGGAATGCGTTTTCACATTTTCACCATGGAGACCCCCACTCCCCACCCCCCCCCCTCCCCAAGTCAGTATTCTTCATCTTCTGCCATTGTAACCCTAAATAGAGCAAAGACCCGCAACCAACTCACACTAAGTCGTTCTATCCTTCGCTATCCCATGCAGCTCTCCCCATGTCCTCCTCCTCTTTTTAATTTCAATCTCTAGTTCCCTTGTCCATGTGTTTTTGGTCTTCCTTTATTTCTGTGACTGTGGGTTCGAGTGCAAAGACATTTTAGTTAAATTATTCTCAGGTTTTCTCAGCGTGTGTCATATCCAACACCAGCATCTTCCAAAGTCAGCCGAATTCTGTAAAATCTCACGATTACTTTATTGTGAAAAAAAAAAAACAACAACAACAACCACATACATATTCGATGGCGCTTTTACAAGCACGCACACACACACACACACACACCTCATACACGCACACCCTCATAAACACACGCGCATCCTCTCTCTCTCACACACACACTTCGTAGCTAATGAAAGAAACATAATTGTGTCATTAATCTGACGTTCAAAATTGTTGTAAATTAATGAGTAAATTGCTTAAGGGGCACACCGTATTACCATAGGGTTCATTCAGTCAGTTAGAGTTTTTTGCTTCTGGGTCGTCGATAGTTTTTAATGCGTAGGGCTTTTCCCGTTAGTATGGTGTGTGGCTTCCTCTGGCATCGATCAGCGACTGCCATATCCTGGGCATGGGTTAATCAGATGTCTGGTATGGGTCTGTAGGATGGCTGTTCACTCTTCCTTTCATACCACAGGTGCTTGGTCGGACTCAAGTCTGCAGACACAGTTGACCAGGGAAGGGTGAGAGTATTGTTGGCAGTCAGGAACTGCGCTGACAGCCGTGCGGAGGGGTCTGGCATGGTCCTATTAAAAAACACACCTTTCGGCATCCAAAAAATGGAAGGACATGAGGTTGTAGAATGTTACTGTCTCATCGTTGCGCATTCAAGCTTCCTTCGGTGTAACTCCTGCCACTATAACTACTATTTCCCAAATCATTGTACCCCCCACAACCATGCGGCTTAGCTTCACCAGCAGAATTTTGGAGTCAACGTTCATTTCGCCATCGAAAGACCGTACACCGTCTGTCATGACACTGCAACAAAAAATAAATATTCGTCACCAAGCCGGACACGTCTCCGTTGACTGTCGTCTGCCAGGAGCAGTATTAGTTGACCTAAAGAAGGCGATGGGAGCGCGTAAGGACAGGGTCTCCGTGTTGTTGTCGTGCCCAGAATCAGGTGTTTTGTAGTCTGTTCCGAACATTTTGATTAGACACATGACCTCCTGGAGACAGTGACTAGGCACTTGAGGGATGTGTAGTATACCTGTTTCTGTGGTGACTAAAGAGATCCTCTTCTGCTGTTCCACTCTGGGTCGCCCACTGCAGTGCCAGTCTTAAACTGAGCGAGTGGTTTGGAACCGGCGTCAAATTCAACTGATAATACTCTGAGAAACGTCTGCATGAAAGTGAACTGAATTTTTTGTTGTAGCGTTATCCTTTTATACGGTTTATGTTACGTAGTCAGTAAGCAGTGTTCACCCCAGATGTAGATAAGCTTTCTCTTGCGCGCATCATGACGTATGCCCCAAAAATATGGTCATTAACACAACTGACCACAGCGTATTAACGATTACAAAATCTCACACAATTTAGACTGTCTTGTGGTTTTAACACTGTAAACAACTTTTCAGTGTTTCCTTTTTTTTTGCATGCAAGCGTTCGATAATTTATTTACAATCGTATAAGACGTCGTCTGATAACCGTGCGTTACTTTTTTTTTTTTAAAAACAATATGAAAATATATATAACATATTATAAAATGTGTAAATAGGGATGCTAATAAAGTTTTATATTTTGGCCTTTTACTTGCGAAACCATGACATCTAGATGGAGATAAAAATTACAAATCTAATGGTACCACGTTTAAGCCTGTAAGTCGATTCTAAGCGGAGATATTAACATTTTAGTGACAAATACCACCACAGACCTATTATAGTGAAAAGGACAAAACACGGATTCCGGGCTGCGACCCAGTAAGATGAAATGACTCAATGTTTGTATTTTACGGCCATAGCTATTTCGTTTCAGAACGAATCCCTTAGCAACCATATTGGAAGCGGGACAGTTAGACCTTACTGTATATGCATGTTTAAAAAACATATAATACAATATGCACCTAATTAACATATGAGAATGGTCGCCAGCTCACTATTTTCAAGCAAAACATTATACCTTTATGGTTATCCGCCAGCGAGCCTTGCAAGATGCATATCAAATTGTGTGTCCCGATAAGATGAACACAAAAATGTACCAATGTCAGTTGACGTGACCTAATTAACATATGAAAATGCCATCAATTGACTTTCTTTCATCAAAAACGTTATACATTTATAGTTGTCTGCTAACAAGTTGTGTACTGGAACTAACAGGGGCATACAAATATACAAAGACCCTAAAAACACATGCAGAGGGAAGCTAGAAAGTGACGTTAAAAACATAGGGAGGACACTGTGAGAGCAAATGTAATAGCAATCATTATAATGACTTAGCGTGAGTTGATTGAGGACCAATGCCTCATCAGGGCATAGAAGGCAGAAAAAAAGACACAATTTAGCAATACGTTTTTGAACAAAGCTGACATAGACAGCGTATGAATGTGGATGTTTCCACAACACAAAGCACCTAAAAGTATCAAGTCATGATGCTACAGTGAGAAATTAATGACACTGTGCATACATGAGGGATAACAATAAATAGCACTGGTGTTCTTACATTTGAAACAAAGGGGGAATTAAGACAGATACATATGACAGGTAGACTGACAGACAGAGACAGCATGGATGATTGATATACCTTGGGAATTTGATGTGATTATGCATTCGCCACAGCTTCACACATGCTGCTGCTATATCTGTAAAGCCACTATGGAAAATTCCATCTGGCAGGTGGAAGAGTACACAAGTATCATTGTTATACAGTGTAGTTTTCATATACAAATCACTGCTTCTCTCTTGTAAAAATGTCTCCAACATAAAATTCTGTAAACTCTAAATAATGACAAACACATGAAAAAAAGGTAGTGTTTGTGGATGTTTAAAAAGTAGCTCACATAACATAAATTTACTAAGCATCATATGTTAATTACCAAAGAATCATTTTAGAAAATTCGCAATGATGACCTAAATTAATTATTGGGATTTGGGGGTGATCAAGCAAAAATATCTCCGACAGAAAATACTTAATAATGATAGATGCATGAACAAATGCTACAATGATTGTGGATTTAAAAAAAAAATGATTAAAATAACCTTAGCTTATTTAATAATTATTTTAAGTTAATTATAAAGTGGGACAAACTGTCTTCTAGTCTAGACATATTGTATTTAAAGCAAAAACAGTGATGCCACTAAAACATTTTTTTAAACATTTTCTCTCCGCCAATCTTTGTAAAATTTCCCATACTTATATAAAAATTAACGCAGAATTCAAAAATACACCACAAATTGTCTAAATCTGGCTTATTAAGAAGATATTTACGAACTAACTTACCGTTAATTCACTGTGTGCTGCCCCCCCCCCCCCCAAAAAAAAAAATCGATTTATCGTATGCACGTCAAAACCATGTCAGGTCAAAGCCTAGCATCTATCCAATAACTCCTAATAATTGTTCCGATTTAATCTTTATCGTAAAGAGCACGGAAACATAATTTCTCAATAACGGTCAATTCGGGCTGGTTTTGTCGGTCGCGGTGGCGTCTCTAGTTACGGATAAAAATGTAAAGCAAAATAAACGAATCAAAACAATGCATTACTATACCTTGTATAAACATACTTGAAAAAAAAAAAAAAACTATATTCATGGATTATTTGTGTGTGTGTGTGGGGGGGGGGGGGGGGGTCGCACATCCGCTCATTTCCTAAAAATATGTATGTGGAGGGGTGGTTATTCAAAGTGCCTGAGTTCCAAGGTTTGGTCGCCCCTGGTACTGTAAACAAATGACACATTTCAATTAAGTGTATGCGTATGATTCCCTTTCTTTCATTTGCGCCTTTTGGTTGTGCTTCGCCTTGTACTCATTTAGTTCTCAGATATTCACGGTTGATACACTTTTGCAAATTTGCTGTGCCATTGTTTGCAGTTACCTTGGCCATATCAAGTGTGGAGATTTCTCCTTCTAATATTGATTTTCTCTTCGCACGTCTGATTCATAATAGCTAGATAACATTTAGCCTTCCTGCCCGAGCAGGTATCACTACCGCTGCGTATTTTGTTTGTAGTCCGTATCTCCTTATCAGTGCCTCTAAACGCACTTTAGCACTATTTTAATTTGCCATTGAATTTATACCGGACTCGTTAGAATTTAGGTAAATAAGTCTCCCCACGTTCCCAGCCCTGCTGCTGAATGGATACGGTAAACAGGTTATTTGTGTCGGTGGCAACAGAGCAGTCGGTTCTCCCACAACAACTATGCCAGTTTGGACAGGCGGTAATTAATTGCTTTAATATTTCTTGGTTGGTGCTATTTAAGTGACGTGAAAGAAACAAGTTTAAAAAAAAAATATTTTAAATAAGGATATGCTTTCTTTCAATGTGATAAGGTCTTATTGTAGTGTTAAATAGACGCGTGGAGATTTGGGATGTAAGTCTGGGAAATAAGAGAATTGATGTCATGGATAAACCGCTCTGGATGCTAGAGTAATATCGGAATAACACATCGTCTTCTTCTTTTTCTTTGAAATAGATTTATATCTGCAATGTTGTTTCTAATATGAACTTTACTGTCTTGTAATGCACTCAGCGACCCGTAAAGTTTGGCTTGCACCGGAGTTTCTCTTAGCCAAAACTTTTTGCCTTGATATGTTGTATTTGGGACAGTCTTGGATGACATCATCTGTTGTCTCAGGTGCCAGTCCACATGTGAACATGATTTGAATATCACAAACGGTGGAATTGTTACTGGATGAAAGTGAAGTATGGGTCATATCCAAAGGGGGAAGAGAACAGAGAATAACGGAACAAGTACTTAACTGAGAAAAAGTTTAAGGATTACACACCGGATTAACATCATGATATACGAGCAGTAACCTATAAGTGCTCTGTTCTAATTCTGACTCAAGTCTGAGTCCGAAGGTTCTCAGCGCAGTGCACGAACTCCGCAGAACCGGCGAGGATCCTGAAATTATTTGGGTAGATTTGTAATCTACATTTTCCCCGGGCAGCGCCTTTAGGCTAATCTTTTCGATTTTCAACTGCCAAGGGATTTTTTACGTGTGTAACAGTGCACACGGGCGTTCGATCTTACTACCCAGAAATCAGGGGGAATTTACTGCAAGTCCAAGCGAACAAATCCCAGCCTTCACCGAGACCTGAACACGGGACATCCAGCATTCAAGGCGGACGCCATGCCTCGAGATCACTCTGCCTCCTGAGAAATGGGTGGACTGAGGAAAAGATGCTGGGACGAACGTTGGTAAGAGATCAGAGGTGCCGGGCTGGATTCTGTCCATGATATTGCAATAATTGTCCTCATAAATTGTTCTGGGCCCCATAGTGGGGAAGACAAGAATAGACCCACTGGCTCCCCCAAAAGCATGCCGAGTCGACTAATTGAGAGCTTCCTTCATGTCCAAGTGCATCTGTCTGTGAGGCAATGAACCAAATCGGCCAAAAAATATGTCAGATCTGTAAAGTTGATGTGCATTCAAAACTGACGTTTTGGAACTAGATTAAAGTCCAGAGGTGAACGAACAACAGAACTTTCCGCCGAGTTTACACCCTGTGAACGCGAAGAAAAGAAGTAGATGAAGAAGAAGATAAAGAAGAAGAAGAAAGAAGAAGAAAAAGAAGACGAAGGAGAAAAAGAAGAAGAATGAAAAAGAAAAAGAAGAAGAAAAAGAAAAGAAGCAGCAGTTGCGTAGAATAGAACGGAATGGAAGAATGAACTGCGAGCTTTCTACGAGGTCTAACGGCACGACAGAATGATCATGATGTTTGTAATGATGATGATTATGGAAAGGGAATAACAATATCTAGGAATTGCACTGGAAAGAAAGGTGACGAGGAAGAGAACTGGCCACCCTTGCTTGTGTGTGGTGGTCTAGAACAGTGTTCCTGAACCCTTTTACATCCGCGGCCCACCAAAAACAAGGGGAATTGTACCGCTGCCCACTTTGCAGCCAACCAAACACAAGAAGAGGGAGAAAAAAGCAAATGTAGATATCAATCTGTCTAATAAATCCGATGTCACAGATTTAAAAGCGACTGGTGCTGTTGCTTAGTCCGATATTTGTGGTTTTAGCGTTGTTTCTAATAGACGAAGTCCTGCAATACAATCTGTTTGATTTTTCTGGGATTTAAAAAAAAAAAACTGATAGGGCTAAGAACGTCTTTTCACACAAATATGCAAAATAATAATAATAATAATGTGCTTTGTTCTGTTTTGTTTTATAGTTTAAAAAAAAATATATAATTTTTTTAAAAATAAATAATTCAGCTAAAAAAAAATGTTACGGATTGTTACACTTACAAATGCACACAGTTTCAAAATTTGACTCCCTTTTGAAGCTTTTCATGCCCCGGGGTGGGGGAGGAGGGGCGCCCCCATACTGGAGACCACTGGTCTAAACCAATACGAGGTCTGTTGCCAAAGTGGCGGCAGCTAGAATGAGACACGATTATCATTTAGTTTGACATTGACGTGATTTATGTGTTATTATTACACCCAGTGTCCATGTGTTCCTAATGCTAAGGTGTAAAAGGGCTAAACAACCTCCAAAATCTGTATAGATGGCTATGATTTTGAATCTGATACTTCATATGATATCATATTTTTTTATTAGAATTTTTTGCCTGTCAGCGCATTATAGTTGTTATTATTATTACACACTGAAGTAACTTTTATGAACATTGATTCCGTCTCCTTAGGAAATAGCAAGTGAGCGCACACAGTACCCCAATGTTTTCTTTGCGTCTGCGCCTTTAATTGCTAGAAAATTTTATTGAAAGTAAAAGTGACCGGCGTAGTGTTGACCACATCACAGATCGAGAAGCTAAAACACATGGGTCTAGCACCTCATGCCTGAATCATCTGTTGCTTGACAAGAGTCTTTTACATGTTTTGCTTTCCGTTGATGACACTGATAAAAGTTCGCTGCAAGGAATCCATCATGGCAGTGATTCCCAAACTCTTCACATGGGCGCTGTGAAATATTGTAAAAGCTTCATAATTAAATTAACCAAGACACGAATAGTCATAATTTTACTCAGGTTAGGGCGCCTTGGAAAAATTTAATTGAAAAAAAAGGCGTCGTGACCACACACAAAAAAAAATTGTTTGGGAAACACTGCACTATGGGATAGATAGCCTTAAAGCTTAGAAATCGTAGCAGCTAGCAACAGTTGACAAGCAAAATCTTGGCTTTGTGTTGGCATTCCAATGCTGGGCAGAGGGACTCCGAGAAAGCGCAGCGAAAAATATCTAGCTCTATTCATTGAACAGTACTGCTGGCTTCGATCCGACCGATTGACGAATTGACAGCGCCGTCACAGTATTATGCGCGTGGGCTTTGAAACGGGAGGGAATTTCTCTAGCCTTTCTGGCGTTCTGTTTCTCTTTAACTTCTGCATAATAAGTCCACCGATCCCCGGCAGTATGTGTGTAGTGTGTCTTTGAAATTACAAATGAGTGGCAATTGTGGTTGTTCTGTGGTGACTGAATAATACTATCCGCCGTATCTAACAGCATGTAAATGACTAGTCTAATGTGACATTTTTATTTATATATTTGATAGAACATTGTTATTTAAAACGTTAAATAATGGTATGTAGTGATAACTGTCAGTTTTAGTTTACAGTATTTCGTATTCTGAGTGAGATTTCTGACTGCTGGTAAACTCCCTGTAAATAATAGGACCGAGTGGTCATACATCTAGTAACTTGTATTTTACAGCACATGTGATTGACCTGACCATATTCTAAACTGTAATTCTCATACCTTTTCTGTATTTCTTGTGCTTATTACAAATGAAGTGTTACCCCCTCCAAAACCATGACCTGTACACGGGTTACAATTTTCTTTTGCCATTATGACTACAGTGTTTAATTTACTAGCCCACTGGCGGCCCAGGTTACTGTGCATTTCATTATTTATTGCGACAAACGGTAACTGTAAACTTATACGATACTGTAAACTTGTCGCTGGAGTTATGTCCCTTTTAATATTTTTTTAAGTACATCCCTCGAAAAGGTAATTTAAAAAAAGGTTATATTTTGCTGTTATATTCCCTGAAACGACATATCAATATATGTGTAAGACAATACATTTGTATTGTTTCTTAGATTGTTAAATACTGGTGCACTTAAGCCCTAAAGATACGGCTATATGTTAGTTGCGTATTCTTTACATGACGTTGCAGAACCAACCCTAGCACTTTATTGTTTATTTAAATGTGCTCTTTATGATTTCACTATGCACATTTACGTTCAGTAGTTTGCCATTGTTTTGTGAACAGTCGGCTCTCGTTGCCGACCCGAGTCGGTCTGCTGCCAAATCGCCCACAGCTCGGATCGAACCTTAAACTACGGGATTACAAAACGGGTTCGCAACACCTAAGCCGGAAACGCCCCCGTAAACACACGAAGTTAATAGTTTTGTATGTGTTTGATTGTTAAGTTTAAACTCAGCGAAGTGGCAGTAATTATATAATGACCGTATGTTATTGTTTTATGTATCAGATACCCAGTTATTGTGTAGTCTTATAGGACATTTTTATTTTTAAAGTGAAAGAACCTTAATAATTGAATACAGTAAATGCTGTTACCGGTGTTGACCTTAATTTATCATTTAGAGAAGGGGTTCTCCAACTTTTTTCGCCGCAGCACCCTTGTCGGACTAAAAACATTTCACAGCACACCTACCATTAAAGCTGTTGAATACTTAAGGAAAGAAGAAAAATATATGCAGATTTAATGTTCACTTGTCTGTGATGCGATGATTGAATCTATTTGGATGCATTTTCCATGATATCTTTTTCATTTTCGTGTTTTAGAAATTCTTTCCATCATGGATGACCTTTGCCTGAAGAGACAAGGCGCGGCGCTTGAAGATTTCTTAACCTTTATGTATTAAATCAGATTGCTGTCCATATGTCTCTGTTAGAAGCAGCTGTTAGCAACACTTCTATGGCAGTTAACGCATTGCCCTTCGGGTGCCTGTTCGTTCCCAACCGAAGCAAAGTCAAACAAAGAAAGGTAGCTACGATAATTTCTTAGTTATCCTGTGGTCTGAGTTGCCTTTACGCGGACTGAGACAGACCAGCTTGGATGGCTTAGGCTTGCAGGTGTCTGCTGAGACAGTGTAACCATACCTTTACTTATAGATTGCACCGTAACGAATTCAGGTAGAGGATTGGTGGCACCTGGAGACAAATACAAGGACAGTTCTTAGCGTAACAATTAGCATTGTATGCAGTATGAAACACGGCTGAGTGTGAAACAAACGATAAACTTTTTTTCGACAGCGGCGAGGGAAGACAACTTAAATTTAAAGTATCCGCATGTCTTCTTTAATAATTTCACAATGTTTAGCCTACTTTTCTTGAATACTGACGCGGCACGCCTGGCAAACGCTCGCGGTACCCCAGGGTGCCGTGGCACCCAGTTTGAGAACCTCTGATTTAGAGTATTATGAAACATATATATAATAAAGTCGTCCCCATGTGGGATGCAGTTTTTAGTTATTTGAAGCCCCACCCTGGCTTTTGCCAGGGGTCCTGAAAATAGCCGAGCCATAAATATATGGCTTCACGGCTGGAAAGGGTTTCTGGGACCGCTCCACAGGTGATCCTCATCCGCATTGTGGCACTTTGTGTCACCGGGTGTTTATCGATTGTGTGATGTCCTGGTAGTGTACATCTACCAACCTACCTACCAAACATTTTATATACTTAATGTAGTATGTAATTGGTGCTCTTTACAATATATTACATGCTAATTTATTTCGGTCATAAAAATTGGTATTCTAATTTAGTTGTTGGCAGGCTTTACATAACAAGCTAAATATATAATTACCGAGGACTAGAAGATAACGATGTATCATTTACACGGTAAGCTAAAAATGTAAAGTTGATAACTGGAAGCCACTTTTTACCCTTTGTGTTTATTTTGCTTGGCATACTTTAATACCTAAGTTAAATTAAATTGTGTGTGAAACTTCTGGTGGATAGGTGTGGTTTCGTATAATATTTTGTACACGAAAATTATAAAAGAAAAGAGAGAACATCGAGAAAGGAAAGAACGCAGACCATTAAACCATAAATATGTTTATACTATTGATTGACTTATTTCAGACAGTGGTGGACAAGTAGCCATCACATGACCCATATGCCAGTGGCTCTCAACCCTCTTAATGCCATTCCCTCATGGTGTGGCTTTCCCAGGCAGTTAGTTTCCTTCATAACTTCAATTAATGTATGTTTTCATATGGTCGTAGGCAACCCCTGTGAAAGTGTTGTTCGACCTAAAAAAGTGTCGTTTGACCTAAAAAAAAATTTTGTTTCACCTAAAGAAAGTGTCGTTCGACCCAAAAAAGTGTCGTTCGACCCCAAAAAAGGGTCGCAATCGCCAGGTTGAGAACCGCTGCACTATTCTATAGAACTAAGAACAATAAAGTCTTACATCTTAGGGCGTTTTGGGAATTTTGCTTACTGTGGTTGGCTTTAAAAGGTCGACTAGCACGTTATGTTGAGGTTTACATCTGCGATATGTGAGAGACAAGACATCTGTGACATTTGGCTCCGACTTCAGCAACCTTGTCATTAGCAGCTTTTTACGACATACTTGTTGGGAAGCAGTGGGTTTATTTTCTCTCCATCCCCCACCCTTTCCCAAATGAGGCTAGAAAACCCACACAGGAAATATATGATACTCCTGCATTCAGTCATCGCCCCTAAATTTCCTAGTTGAAGGACGGTGTGTCCTTCAGCCCTCATCCATTAGTAAGTTAGTCTTTCCTCTTGAGCCTATGGCAGTCATAGGGCAGAGGTCATAGCTCTCCATGTCTGGCAGTCCGTTGGTACATATTTTAGGTCTTGGATGTTTATTCGGCCCATGGTTGAGCCTTCCCTTAGGATGGTTCTACGCTGATTCTCTCTTGGTCTTTTACCGTTTTTCTTTTTCTCTTCCGGTGGGGGAAGTCTGGTCTTATCCATTTTAAGTGCGTGGCCGATGTAGTTCTAGTGGTGCTTTAAAAAAATAAAATTGGAAACATTATCTTGCCTTGCCTCTTGTCTTATTTGCGTATTGGATCTGAAATCTGTCCCGTGGTGATTTACTATTCTTCTAAGACATTTCTTATCGAATCCATTAGAGCATAAACTACATTATCACTAGTCTTGTTTCTCTTGAAATAATATCGGTTGTCCCTATAATAATGTAACGGATTGTTACACACAGTTTCAAATTTGCTTGACGCCCTCTTAAAGCTTCTCATGCCATGGGGGTTGGGGAGGAGAGGCGCCCCCATATTGGAGACCACTGGTCTGAACCAATACGAGGTCTGTTGCCAAAGTGCCGGCAGCTAGAATGAGACCCGATTATCATTTAGCTTGACATTGACGTGATTTATGTGTTATTATTACACCCAGTGTCCATGTGTTCCTAATGCTAAGGTGTAAAAGGGCTAAACAACCTCCATAATCTGTAAAGATGGCTATGATTTTGAATCTGATATTTCATATTGTAGTTTGTGTACAATTGTCGAGAAACGAGATGACAGTGGGTTGGGCGTTAGATTGCCAAGAAAGCGGTTCATGTTCAGTCCGCAGCAGATACTGGATCATGTTTTCCGTGACGAATATGGCTCTGGTGTCAACACAGCCTAACTAAAATGGATACCACTGTGGATCCCAGGTCCACCCAGCTTTAAATATGTACCAGGTAGTGCCACGGGATGTAACACGACGAATGTCATGTTGACCACCTGACCTCTCATATGCCGATTGGTCTATAAAATAAAGATCAAGCACTGTATGCTCAATACGACTGAAAGCGTGGAAGAGGATCTTTTACTTGTACAGACAATTTTCAGAACGTTCTGTGATTGACTTTGGAATGAAAGGCAAACAGAAAGGAAACTGGCCATCCTGTCAGTTACTGAGTGGTCTCAAGCGTGCGAAGGCAAATTTTACACCCAACTGCATTTACTGATATAGGTCAGTGGTGTTACTGTTCTTTTGGAGTAAACAAGGCAGGTCGATCATGATGCATGGTCAACATATGTTCTCTACTAATACTGCTCAGGCATTGTATTTAGGAGAGGATATACTTCATCCGTGGCCGTAATTGCCATCGCCATAGTCTATAAGTCCCATGCCTCCTCATAGCGCAATATAACACTATTATCTTGAAAGACGGAAAGGTGCCAATCATCTGCCTTTGCTAATGCCATCTACGCCATAAATAGATTTAATTCAGTTTAAGAGAATAAGCTACCGATATCTCAAGGAGTCACTGCTCATAATAGAAGCAGAAGATTTTGTATTTTATCTGCCAGGTGTCACATTCCCTTCTGAGTTAACGTAGGAGGAGGAGAAGAGAGAGAAAGATCATGCTGCACTATTGGCAACGCATTATCTCGTCACTACTGCGCAGGCTTTGTGCTACGGAGAGGAAGAGCTTTGTCTGTAGTTAGCATCACCATAGTATGTGACGCCCATGCCTCTCTATGGCACCACAGACCACCGTCGTCAGGAACGACGGAAAGCTACGAACCCCAAATGTACCCCGACTTAAATGTGTCATAGACTGAATTTTGCTCAGGTCACTTTGATTCTGGAAGCCACGGTAGCGCAGTGCCAATCAGCACAGCGGTAATAGCTTGACACCCTCATGGAAATCGATTTTTAATAATGAACCCAGGCTCCCTGGACGATCCAAACTGAACGGTTAACAGGAAATATCATGTGAAGTCAAGATGGCCGGCGTAAAATTCACCACATCACCCGTCGAATGATGATCCATCTATACAATATATGGAACTTGCACGGTAAACCATTTACTCCCAGGGCGTAGACATGTGCCTACACAGAGAGTATGCAGCATATATAATCACATAGGAAAGGTATTGGTTGTTATGATTGAGCTTTTTACAGGCGCAGGAGTTGATCACAACATTGTCGGCTTCTTTTCACAGACATTGCCATAATTTTTTATTTATACTATAAGTCCTGGCTTCAGTGGTAATCTGGTGAATGGCCATTATCACGCCCTAACGTATATAAAACAATCGGTGCTGCGACTGCTACCATTCCGTCTTTCTAGGTGATAATGTTTTATTGTACTCAATTGGAGTGTGGCGACTACATCTCATGGCAATATCGAATAAGACCACATATGAAGTTTCTGCTCTCCGTAGCACAAAGTGGAGAGGGCAGTACTGAAGAGATCAGACATTGCCCATTCAACATGATTCCTACCACGCTCTGTTTTGTTAACACCAGAGGCATGGTAACACCAGAGTGTATGGAATACAAATGCTTCAGAAGCTGCTGGATCAAAAGAGAGAAAAGAGCGCCACTCCAAGACCAGCTGCCAGCCAAAGCTAAGGACCTGTTCTGCCTGCCATAACAGTGTTTTCAGGTTTCATTTCCTTTTCTTCGGATAAGGCTAGTATTTTGCCTATGCTATCCTCAGTTTGAAACAGTTGGTTCAAGTGGGATGTCAGGTTTGGTATACGCCGCCCAAATTCATGGTTACAGAGACGCTTGGTGCTAATAGGATTCGGCTATTGATTGGTGAAATGGTCGGCATTCACGCTGGTCACACTGATTTCCCAAAATATTTTCTAGTATCTCCTTCAGACTGTGTCGACCTAGGAAAACATAGTTTTGGACCACCTATAAGCAGATTCAAACCCACTGCCATCAGGCACACAGGCAACCAGAGTATTTTCGGAGGTCTCAGGTGCCAACTTTTTATCGCCTGCTAGTTCGCGGACGATAGCGTTGGATTGCTTGCTCAGTAACCTCACTTGCTACATCCGTGTTTGGCTGTCAGCTTCAATTACTTTGATTTATTTGCACAATACGAATAACACATCGATTTGTTTTCACTTTAAGCCATAGGACTGTAATTTATTTACTGATGTCATTCTGCTTAATCTCTTTCTTCTTCTTCTTCTTCTTCTTCTTCTTCTTCTTCTTCTTCTTCTTCTTCTTCTTCTTCTTCTTCTTCTTCTTCTTCTTCTTCTTCTTCTTCTTCTTCTTCTTCTTCTTCTTCTTCTTCTTCTTCTTCTTCTTCTTCTTCTTCTTCTTCTTCTTCTTCTTCTTCTTCTTCTTCTTCTTCTTCTTCTTCTTTTTTTTTTCTTCTTCTTCTTCTTCTTCTTCTTCTTCTTCTTCTTCTTCTTCTTCTTCTTCTTCTTCTGCTGCTGCTGCTGCCGCCGGCGCCGCCGCCACCGCTTCTTCTTCTTCTTCTTCTTCTTCTTCTTCTTCTTCTTCTTCTTCTTCTTCTTCTTCTTCTTCTTCTTCTTCTTCTTCTTCTTCTTCTTCTTCTTCTTCTTCTTCTTCTTCTTCTCCTTCTCCTCCTACTCCATCTTCTCCTCCCCTCCTGCTGCTCCTCCCCCTTCCTCCTCCTTTCTTCTTCTTCTGCGTTTGCCCTCAGAAGGGCCGTTGACACGTTGCATTACAGTTTACAGCAGGGGTGCCGTTCGGCAAACTATATCACATGTCAACAGAGCTATAATTAGTCGCCTTGTAGGCCTCAAGAAATTGTTTGTCTAATTTATGAAGTGTCCAGTTTTCACAGCCGTATGTTATAACTGGCTCTTCGAGAATTGTTTTCCCAACCTCCAATGAAATGGATTTTTTGCATGAAATGTTATTAATTTTATAAGTGCAGTTTTAGCCAGTTCCATTCTGTTCCATATCTCAATGGTTAGTTTTCCTTCGGATGTTATCCGTATGTCTGGATACTTAAACTTCTGTACTTTTTCTAAAATGACGCCTTTGGCGTGTATTATATGTTTTTGAATTTTTATTCAATATATTGTACGAACCCTGTATGGCGTAAAATGGCACAGTAGAATTTTGATGATTATATATCTATTCCTTAAGTAATTTCAGCAGTTGTTCTCACTAACCCATAGTTACCAAGCTAAGATAACCTTATTTTCAAAACAACGGATATATTTCCGTTGACCCTCAGATATACCTCGTTATACCAATACTTCCATAGTAAATATGGTGATATCGATTATTCATCATTCTATGATCTCCTGTAAGTGGCTAACTCCACAAAGAATTCGAGGTAGGACGTTGTGGCTGGCGTCAAGTAACGGCTGAGCTAGTACGGTAAAACCTCTAGCAGGTGCCGAGACACGTATTGAGTGACAACAGCTCTGTGACCCTTCCCTGTGCTGAAAATCTTGGCTATTTGGTCACAGTTTCTTCTCCTCTTGTTCTTCTTCTTAGCGTTTACTGACTGTGATCTCCAGCCGAAGGTTCTGGTTGTTCGTCTACCTCCAGACTTTGACCTTGCTTCAGAACTTGCATTCTGCGTGCACATCTAATTTACAGATCTGGCTAACTTGTATGCAGTGTAATATAAAAGGCTTCTGGTCTAAAATGGAGAACTAGGCATGGCGGAATGTTAAGCTTCGAAGTTATTTATACTTCCGACTTGCTAATCCAGTATCTACATTTAGACGGTAGTCTACGGATTCGCTGCCTGAGCTGCTAAATTTAGATCCTTGGTGCGGCTCTGTGAGCTGTGTGTGTGTGTGTTTTTTTTTTTTCATGCGGAATGCCTTTCATTTTGTCTTGGTTGAGTCAGGGAATTTAAATTGGCCGGTAGCCGGTTTACGTGCTGGCTAGTGAAATACCTTATGTAATAATTTTACGTGTGTATAGCCAACTTATCCTGCCTGACTACTTCCATCAACGACAGACTGCATTTCTGGCGAGGACTGTTAGCTTTGGCGCCTCTAGCAACTGCCATTTGCATTTACTGCATGTGCAAATTTATGGATTGTGCCGTGACTATTTATTTGTTCATCAATTTTTTTTAATGGGACAGCAAATTTCAGTTGATTTTCACTGGTACAGTAACGGAGCAAGTATGGGGTCACCCGATTACAGTGAAGTTAAAGCTTCTACTAAGACTATATATATATATATATATATATATATATATATATATATATATATATATATATATATATATATATATATATATATATATATAAAACAAAGCAGTAAGAATCTAGTGTCATACTATTACCGCATCTGTCGTTTGGTGCTAAATTAACATTTTTATAGACCAATTTCCACTGTAGGATCACCACTACACCGGAGGCATTTATTTCCCAGGACACTTCTTATGTCCATTTTAAAGCTGGGTCATCCTGGGAGTCAGGACCGTTTGAAAAATCCGTCTTGTTGAAGATTCAAACCCGTGAGCTGACAGGCAAGCGTATTGCCATTGTCCTACTGCAGGCTGTCTTGTGGGGGTGTTGTTTATAACCGTGTCAGTATTCTGTTGTGTAACTATTCTTCGGTCCAAGTGTTATTTATACCTGTCGTATGTTTAGCTGTTCATTGACCGAAGTTTATTTATAGTAAACGTTGTAGTCTTGCTCGCAGTTGTTCACCCTTATAGTGTATAATTTCTTGTTAATTTATTTGAATATATAAATGTTCGTTCCTTATTTCAAGCAACTAATAGCAACAGTTTCACGTGTTGAAATGTAAGCGACTTCTGTAAATGGCCTGATACCAGTTGCTGGAATTCTGTAAACATTAACTTAAGCCAGACCCTTATTTAGTGAACGTGGTTTGAACAGTAGTACGACTTAGTAGGCACTTTCGATGACCAGGACACGTGACATTGAGAACATTCATTTCTTACGTTGAACTGCCACGGGACCTAGTTTTCGACACCAGACACTGTAGAAATAGTATCACGATGACAGCGTCCATGCTCCAGCTGGAGATTGTGGGTTCCAGCCCACGCCAGTCGATTCTTCAGAAGTTTGACTACTTGGAGAAAGCACCTCGCTCACCATTGCCGTCCCAGACTCAGCTATTCCGGCTTCCCAGCAGGTAAGCTTTTGTTTTATACCGCTTCTTATAGTCGGCATCTGTAACTTTAGGGCTGTGAACTTCTTCTTAAAAGTCCATGCCGTGTGGCGTTGGTAGTCTTGTCTCTCCACAACCTTCTGTCTCGTGTACTTTCAATCAGCTCTGACACAGATGATCTTCCATGCCATGAACTATGAACACTGTGAAATAGTTTCAACGTTTCGAGTTCGATTCAGCTGCAAGGAGTTTTTGACATGGGCAGCATTGGGCAAAACTATGATAATCTCAGTCTGTACCGTAATTATATGAGGTTGTACCAAAAATATCTGAGGCTGTACCATGACCACCTGTGGTACTGTCATATTTATTAAATCTGAACACAGCTATCCCAGATCACATCTGACAGACCTTTGATTATCTGAGGCTGTACCATGACCACACGATGTCCTGTCATGTGTATCAAACCTCAACACAGCTATCCCAGATCATATCTGACAGACCTTTGATTATCTCAGTCTGTACCATAAGTATCTGAGGCTGTACCGTGACCACCTGAGGTCCTGTCATATTTATCAAACCTTAACACAGCTATCCCAGATCACATCTGACAGACCTTTGATTATCTCAGTCTGTACCATAAGTATCTGAGCCTGTACCGTGACCACTTGAGGTCCTGTCATATTTATCAAACCCTAACACAGCTATCCCAGATCACATCTGACAGACCTTTGATTATCTCAGTCTGTACCATAAGTATCTGAGGCTGTACCATAAATATCTGAGGCTGTACCGTGACCACCTGAGGTTCTGTCATATTTATCAAACCCTAACACAGCTATCCCAGATCACATCTGACAGACCTTTGATTATCTCAGTCTGTACCACACATATTTAAAAATACTCTTAAAATACTCTCAATCTCTGTACCATAAATATCTGCAGTTTTCAAACCCTACTTATTAATAGGGCTCAGGAGGAAATAAATCATTAGTAGCACTACAGCATGCATGTCGTAAAAGACAACCGAGGAAGATGATATGTGCGAATGGCTTCCTCATCCTGGAGAAAAGTTTAGCTATAAAATCCAGCTAATCGTGAGTACGTCTACAGAGGGCTTGGCTTCTTCCTGTGACCCTGCTCTTCATTGAAAGATGGTAGATAAGGGCAAAATAATTGTTTTCACAAGGGATGCCCCCTAATAGGAATGATAACTGGTTGAGGGTGGGGCACTTATAAAACATTGGGGGGGGGGGGGGGGGTCACGGGACGTGAGACCCCAGGTCCAGGCGCTCCTGAATGTATGTGTTATTAAATGTTCATATAAATCGTAAAATGTTTAAGGGATCCGGTAGATATGATTTTTTTTTTTTTTTTGCAGGGTCTACTTCGGTCTAATACGTTTGTTTTAAGCCACCATATCCTCAGCAGCAATAATACACAACTTCTACAGATCGCTAGAGCTAGAAGCAATATTATCACAAACCAAACACTAGAATGTAGATAAGAGCGACCATGCTACTTTCCTTGGCATTTTCCAGAACATTCCTCAAATCTAAAGCGTATAGATTGTTCAGGTGATAGGGATTTCATAAAGACCAAGACGTCAATAAACAAACGGAACAACCCATAAAACCGTGAAGGGCTCTTGTGCCGTTATTTGAAGCACCGCTACCGACTGTATGTAGCTGTATATCATTCAGCATGATCGAAAACGAAGATTTTTAAATAGCATATTACTATTGAACTGCCCTTCACGTCTTCTTCTTTTTCTTCTTCTCCTTCTCCTCCTCTTCCTCCTCCTTCCCTGCCTTTCCAGCGTCTCCTTCACCTCCTCCTCCCTCTGTCGTTTCAGACAGTAGTGTTTCATTCTGCTCTGGGATGGAATGGAAATCATTGCCCATGACGATGCCTTTTAGGGGCCGGGAGGAAGTTCCTCCTTTTTATAGCACATCGCCTGGGTATTATTGTCGAGACCGTATGTTGCCAAAGCAGCATGATTCCCCGAAGCTATATTGTTAACAGCAAAGAAAAGGTATCACTTTAGGTTTGGAACAGAAACATACTGCTGAAGCCGCCGGATAAGATTGGCATTGCTCTTAGTCAGCCTGTCGGATAGTGCTACCTAGACCAGCTGCTTTTTCCAATAGAATGAGTTAAAGTTACAATTATCTGGGAATTATTAGGCATAATAATGATTTTGTAGAGTAGAGTGAGCCAAAGTAACAACTATTCGGGATTCTTTGAGCAAAGTAAGGTTTTGTAGAGTAGAATGAGCTAAAGTAGCAACAAACTGAGATTTATTAGGCAAAGTAACGGTTTTTTCAATGTACAATGAACTAAAAGTTGGGATTTATTAGTCAAAGTAACGGTTTTGTAGAGTAGAATGCGAAGAAGCAGATGTCTGGGATTTGTTGGGCAAATTAACGTCTTGTTAGAATGTAATGAGTTAAACTAGCGCATGCCAGTGATTTATTATTCAAAGTAATAACTTCTTAGGGCAAAATGAGTTAGAATAATCTCTGCCGGGGACTAGAAGACCTAAAACAGGAATCTATCACGGGATTACCCTCACCTACTTAACCGTTGGCCGTTAACCATTTAGGCCTGAATGACACTGTTTGATAGCTAAATGATTGCAGCGTAGATGTCTTGGTGATCAAATACACATGTTTTGAAGAGACTTAAAATGAAAGAAATAAAACAGGAGCAGGTAAAATATTTTGACCACATTAAACGACATAAAACTGTTATAGAAACACGATCATTATTGTTATCAATTTCCACTTCTACTGTTAAGCGTTGTGGAAGGAACAGTTTGCCATCCCATGCTGGATGCGCGGCAATGGTTGTTGGCATTCCGTGTCGATGTAGAAATGTCATCAGTCCGTATTTTCCTAGGGCGGCCCCTTGTTTCACTTCAGATCTGCTTATGTATAGCGCCTGCGTTGGTATATGTTCTGGCTGCGTTCTTACTAGATGACCAAACCCTCTGACTTTCTATTTCTCAGTAAATTTGGTGCATGATGTTTTTCCTTCAGTCTCTCTAATAATATGATTCTAACTTTTCTTTCTCCGGTGGTTAAGTTGATACCAATCAGACTGGAAGAAACAGTTGAGGGCACGACGAGAGCAAGCGGTAGATAGCGTTACAACTGAGAGGAAAACGTCACGAGCTTGACCATCATCAGTCACAGATAAATTAGAACCAGGTCCCCTGGGAGGTTTTTGTGGTTTTAAAAAACAGGTTAACATCACGGCCCACGGGTGTAACCCATAAGTTCCCCGTTCTTCTTTTAACTCAAGTCTGAGTCCGAAGAAGCTCAGTACAGTGCACAGGCTCTGCAGCACCGGCGAGGATCCTGAAATACTTTGGGTGGATTTTTAACTCCAAATTTTGCCTGGGCAGCGCCTTTAGGCTACTCTTTTCAATTTCCAACTGCCAAGGGATTTGGTTTTACTTGCGCTACAATACACACGGTCGTCCGATCTCACTACCCAGAGATCATGGAAAATTGCTAGAAGTCCAAGTCCACGTGAAAAAAAAAAAATCCCAGCTTTTACTGGGAATTGAACCCGGAACCTCTAGCACTCGAGGCGGACACCATGCCTCAAGACCACACAACCACCCTATGAGTGTTGGGGATCCATTGCAGCCAGCTTTCACTGTGAAGACGGCCCATGATGACTTAAAACACCAAATGACGTTGTTTCTCGGTGTTGATTTCGCCTAGTGCCTGTAACGATCATTTGATTTTGCACCAACGCATTGACCGAGTCCTCGAAAGCGCATGGCGTGATTAATTTGCTCTTTCAGTCGTATCGATCACTTCAGCCAGGACCATTCTTCTGAGGTTCATTTTATTGATCTCGCTGAGAGAGCGCCAAAGTGCAAACACATCGCCACCACATACATTTTTTCTGGTGTGCAGCCACCGTGACTGCTATACGGGAATTAAAAGATCATCTTTAAGTGCTTAATGTCTAGCAAAATGGCTTTCTGAACACTAAAACACCGACCTAAAACAAATTGAGCGGGTTTAGATGAAATCTAGTTTGATTTTTACGGCGTTATAAATTGTTAGATCACGTGTTCGAAACTGTATTTTTTACGAAATCGGCTTTCTCCGAAGTCTTTGTAAGAAAACATTTTTCAGTTGGGAAATTACGTATCCGTCTTTGCATGGTTTGAAATCGACTATCCTCATACTTCGGCTAAGGCCGTGTTCAGGGCCTTTTTTCGGCGTACCTTATGTTGTAAGTGGTTAAGTCACGTACATGTATTGTACGAAATCGACTAACTGGTATTACTGTGTACAATGTGTTGTACTATAGCCGAACTTAAGACAGTCATGGTTATACTTTCTTATAATCATGTGTTCGTCCTTACCTGTGTGGAGTTGATTTTTGTTTTCTTTCTCTGACCTCCTTTTTACGTCCTGTATCTAGATCACATGTTCTTCTTTGCATGTTGCAAAATCGACTTTCTCTACCTCGTCGACTTTCCTGTACTTCGGCAATTTTCTTGTACCTCTTTGCACTGCATGTTATAAATTGTGCATCTTTGCGTGTTTTGAAGTCGACTTTCTCGTATCTCTTCACAAACCCCAAAAGATGTTAAATCACGCGTTCATCTTTGCATACTACGAAATCGCCCCCCCCCCCAACCATCTCATTGTGATTTGTTAAATCACATGCTTCTCTTTACATATGACCAAATCGAATTTCTCATCTCTCATTGTGAGTTGTTAAATCACATGCTTCTCTTTACATATGACCAAATCGAATTTCTCATCTCTCATTGTGAGTTGTTAAATCACATGCTTCTCTTTACATATGACCAAATCGAATTTCTCATCTCTCATTGTGAGTTGTTAAATCACATGCTTCTCTTTACATATGACCAAATCGAATTTCTCATCTCTCATTGTGAGTTGTTAAATCACATGCTTCTCTTTACATATGACCAAATCGAATTTCTCATCTCTCACTGTGAGTTGTTAAATCACATGCTTCTCTTTACATATGACCAAATCGAATTTCTCATCTCTCATTGTGAGTTGTTAAATCACATGCTTCTCTTTACATATGACCAAATCGAATTTCTCATCTCTCATTGTGAGTTGTTAAATCACATGCTTCTCTTTACATATGACCAAATCGAATTTCTCATCTCTCATTGTGAGTTGTTAAATCACATGCTTCCCTTTACATATGACCAAATCGAATTTCTCATCTCTCATTGTGAGTTGTTAAATCACATGCTTCTCTTTACATATGACCAAATCGAATTTCTCATCTCTCATTGTGAGTTGTTAAATCACATGCTTCTCTTTACATATGACCAAATCGAATTTCTCATCTCTCATTGTGATTTGTTAAATCACATGCTTCTCTTTACATATGACCAAATCGAATTTCTCATCTCTCATTGTGAGTTGTTATATTCTCAGTATGGGTCCTGGGGCTCCATTTGGTGGGTGGGGGGGGGGGGAGAATAGACCCACTGGGCTCTAACAGACATGACGTACAAGCCGACTAATGGGTAGGTAGTTGTACCCCTCCAGGACATCACACAAACGATAAACACCAGGTGACACAAAGTGCCACCATGCGGATGAGGATCACCAGTGGATAGGTCCCAGAAATCCCTTTCAGCCGTTAGGAGATATTAATGGCTAGGTCACATTGACGGGTCGGCTATATTCGTGGCCCCCGGCAAAAATCAGGATGGTGTTTCCAAATAAAAAACAAATGGCATCCCACGAGGGGACGACTGTTACAAGACGACTAATTAGGAATGTGTCCTTTTAAGTTGAAATGCATCTGCCTGAGGGGCATGGAATGAAAAAAATCTACGTATAGATAAGCCAAATCTGTAAAACTGGTGTGCACATAAAACTCAAGATCAGGAACAACAAAAAACGTTCTTCCAGTGAACGCTAAGAAGAAGACGCATAGCGCATAACAGAAATGGAGAAGGGGAGGAGGGGATTCTGGCTCCGTAGAAGAAGACAGGGGAAGATAGGGTGGGGGGGGGGGCATTGATTCCAAATTATTTCATTTTAAAGCTAACTGAAAAGACTACTTGATATTGTTTGTAATAAGGTTCTGCCAGTCCTTCTTTCGTCAGGTTTGTGTTGCTTGCGTCATATTATTTTTACTCTGATTATTAGTAAAGATGAAGCCGCCGTGGTCTAGCGGCTAGACGCTCGCCTACGGATCGGAAGTTCGTGGGTTCGGTTCCTTATAAAAGCCGGATTTTTTTCTCTTTATAAATGGTTTTGGTTCCCAGGTCGACCCAGCCTTGAGTGGGTACCAGGTACAGTCCTAGGAAGTAAAGGCAGGCGGCGGGGTGATGTGGCCAGCATCACGCTGACCATATCACCCACTAAGTGCCGTTTAGTCTGTAAAATATAGGTATAGTCCAATATACCAAATACGCCTGAAAGGCGTGGAAAAGGGTCGCTTATTTTACTTATTTTTATTAGTAAAGTAAAAGCCGCGTATCTCGCCAGTGACGCACCGTACATCTACAGATAAACTCATATTTATTATAGACCTATTGGGACTCGTGGGTTATATGGTCACCGTCACGCCGGCCCCCTTTATTTTCCTTCATGTACTGTGCACATGAAAAGGCGACTGTGAATGGATATATTAAAAATAAAAAGGTACAATCGAGAGGATCGACTTCCTGGCGCTGGGTTTTACCCCATATGGTTCTGTCTCCCTCTGCAGAACGGCTAGCCACCTGCCGAGAGCATCGCACAGAACACAAACTCAGTAGCTCCGGCGACGATCTCAGTGGATCTACGTTAAAATTGCACTCGGGAACTGAACTGCGTAGCTCTGAAACGAACGCACAGCCTTCAGAGCGCGAGGCAAACGGCTTAACTCCATCGCCACGGAGACCCCGTAGATATCTTTATTGCAATGAGTTTTGCAGCTTTGTAGATGCAGTACAATTGCAGTACAAAAGACGTGTGTGTATGCGTACTTGTGTGTGTGTGTGTGGGGGGGGGGGACAGAAAGAGAGGGGGTGGGGGAGCAAATTTAAGGCAGATCTTTATGCTGATTTTGTGATCTTCGAAAACGGAGTTCGTTTGTTCGATGTTTTAAGGGAAAGTGTAAAGGATGCCTGACTTTTTTTTCTTTCTCTCTCCTGACTGTTAACTTGAGGTGTCACACCCTAGCGAGCCTGAAGTACATCCATTGTGAAATCTAAGAGGACAGTCCCAGATACCCTGTTCTGTCTTCTAATATTGGACGCCGGAAAAACTAACAATGATTGCCTGGAAATTGCAAATGAAAGTACAACAATATATTCAACAATGAGAAGGACACAAACAACGTTTATTTGGTTATGTGATGAGAAAAGGAGCACTGGAATAAAATCGCGACGACTGGAAAGATCACTGGTAGAAGAGGCAGAGGCAGACGTAGAGAAATAATGGTGGATGGCTTAAGACAGTTGGATACGAAGATCTGTGGAGATGCATGAACGCCTATGCCAGCTGGCAAGGCACTTGATGACGATGACCTCCTGATTAGTTATCATTAGGGGACTCGAAACGGCTACACTCAGCTGGCTACACTTCTTCTTCTTCTTCTTCTTCTTCCTTCTTCTTCTTCTTCTTCTTCTTCTTCTTCTTCTTCTTCTTCTTCTTCTTCTTCTTCTTCTTCTTCTTCTTCTTCTTCTTCTTCTTCTTCTCCTCCTCCTCCTCCTCCTCCTCCTCCTCCTCCTCCTCCTCCTCCTCCTCCTCCTCCTCCTTCTTCTTCTTCTTCTTCTTCTTCTTCTTCTTTTTTCTTCTTCTTCTTCTTCTTCTTCTTCTTCTTCTTCTTCTTCTTCTTCTTCTTCTTCTTCTTATTCTTCTTCTTCTTCTTCTTCTTCTTCTTCTTCTTCTTCTTCTTCTTCTTCTTCTTCTTCTTCTTCTTCTTCTTCTTCTTCTGTTCTTTACTCCTGTAATGCCTCTCGGCGTCAGGGCAGAAAGAGATCTCTGGAACGGGCCATTCGATTCGCTTCGTGTAAAGTACTTTTCAGTATCTCTTATTTTTTTTGCTGTCCATCTTCTGCGTGGTTGACCTCTGGGCTGTTACCGCTGCAGCTGTATAATATTGCTCTCTGTGTTGTAACACTGTCCTATAGAAAGTCTAAGGGGTGTCAACAAACAAAGGCTATCCCAAGAACTACTTACGTGTATCCTCCTGTCTTAGGCGGATAAGGAATTTTTTTGAAAATCGCAAGGAAAAGTCTTGGATGGACGAAACTAAGAGATGAATTCTGAAAAAAAAAATGTATATGATTACACAATGAAGGCGCAAGACAGACAAGGATTAACATCTTTTTTTAGAGATCCTTGATAGCGGAGATGGTGCCTCATTGACTGTATCACCTGCAAATAAACACGTGGGCTTTAGTGTCCCACCCATCTCGCAAATTTTATGGACAAAAAAAGGGGGGAAAGGGGGGGGGGGGTGGGGTTGTTAATCTATCCCCCTCCTTCTAATCATGTATTGAAGTTCTCTTTCAAATTCTATTTTATTTTGTTTGTCTTTACAGCATCATAATATTTAAAAGGTATTGTTATAATTATTCATCATTCATCGCATTATGAAAGTGTGCCTGGTATTTTTGCATATCGCCAGCCCCGATATTAAGAATCCAATGAGACATTCTGCAAGGTGAGTAACCGCATACAGTTTCACGGGAGTCAGATTAGCGCAGTTGTCTCCATCACACCAGTCTGACGTTTATCGGTAACAACAGATGTTACTTTTGGTGTATAAAGAGCTAGCCTTACACACGTTCTAGTCCACACCATTCAAAGTAAGATGGCCGATTTACTTTTCCATCGCCCGCCGTCCCTGAGCAATGTCCATACATTGCTGGATATCTTATGGTAGTAGCAGAATAAATCACAGCCAGTAGTTTAAAAAAAAAAAAAAATGCTCCTACTTCTTGAAAATATATCAGACCAGATGGAAAGTAAAATCAGTTAGCTTAGAAATATTATATACAACTGTGTTGAAGGTCAAGTTCTTTAGACGTATGGGTGCCCATCAGTTAGATAATACGGTTCTCAAGTTTGAACCCGGACCACTGTTTCGACAGGCATTAGCCACTGTATATACACATAAGCCCCTTCTGACTTTCGCTATCGTTTTGGTTAGAATTATTCATGCGAAAAGCTAACTATCCGATCCAATATCCGCAGAAAGAATTATTGATTGTCGGTGAAATCATTTATGGTAATCATCTTTTACACAACATTACGAAACCGTATTTTCTTCGGATATAAAGAAATTACTAACCCTCCTTGACAACCGCAAAGTAAAGTATTATGGCAGGTCATGTTTCTTTTATTGGAGTATTTGAAAATATATCTACGTGCATGCGGTGCATGGAAGTGTGGCACTTAAAAAGACTATGCGCGGTCTGTTTCTGTGAACTGTCGACACAATCTGGCACCCCGTCGGCAACATTGCTTACTTACTGTAGCAGACGATTCCTAACGTAGCCTTTTATTAAAAACGTGACAGATCGCTGGTTTGCTCAAGATCCAATGTTGTCTTCAATTTGAGAGGTAAGGGAGAGTACGGAGAGAAGTAAAAGACCTTGACAACGAAAGGTTTGAAAGGCCAGGTTTTCTGTACATTGACTGTTGAACATTGCAAGTCACGTTCTGTCATCTTTTCTAGTTATTCACTACCTCGGTTCATTGGATCTAACATTGTAAAAAGTGTATACATTTTTTTCCCGACATGATGTTCAGCCGGTATGCAATTAAAAAAAAAAATATAAAAGTAGAAGTCGTTGAGAATGGGACATACATATTTCCTGGTTGGCTCTTGACTGAGAGATTAACCGGTAAATAATCTAACCATTCCAACCAGGAAGTGGTGATCAGTCATGTTTTTCTAGTTTGCTTGGTATTAATTGAACCTAATAGTCTTTCTTAGTTAATGGTTGTGCAGTTCGTTTGCCATTATCAATAAAATATGTTACGGACGAACTCGTAGACAGTAAGACGTCTAGGTGGTTCTTCTTTTAAGTTTGAAAGGGAGACAGTCTAACTGTCGAATTCACCGAAATATTTGAAGGACGCTTACTACGCAGGACATCTTATGCGATGTTTTCACTCTTCACGGAGCATACCGAGTTCCGCCTTTGTCAACATGCTCTATGAGTCAATTACAATTACGACATCTGTGTGCAGCTGATTCTTAAGCCATTGAAAGGCGCAATAACTGCCTCCACCTCCATTCTCAGACTGTGCGTTGTGGTATCACATGCCAGGCTTTACTGCGCCAAGCGACGTCCATTCACGTTTGCTAAGGACCCCCATGCGCTTCGTTGTCTCTCAACATGTAACTGTCTGTACAGTTTATCAACATCATCTATGCGAGAACTGTCATGATCGTTTGTCGAACTTCTGATTCTGCAGCGCCAGCTAGCCAGTCTCTGCACTTAATGCCCAATGTGATCAGAACCATACACTAGTGACTTTTGCTGGGAAATTGTGATCTAATTCTGTCCTAATTGTGTCTTCAGATTGCGCCATCTAAGACTTCACTATTTTTCAGTCTTCGACCCTAAGCTCCAATGCTTCATGCAGAAGGTGTTTCTTATCTGCAGCTACTTTGAGATATGACAGCTTGCAGCACTTTGAACCTATCTGTAATAGTCGGCAGTACAAGTATAGATCGCATAATACTACCAGGGTCCCAGAATTTTTCTTATGGCTTCATTCTGTATGCGTTAATGTTTCATCAGCTGACACTTGATATGGTAAACATTCAAAGTCCGTAATATTTCACCGACAGGATCGAATGCTAAAACATTGTGAACATCATTGTTTTTTCCGTGTCCATTGCTGCTATAATTTTAAGTGCATTGAGTCTGTTGTGACATTTCGCTGCAACTGTCTCCTAGTGATCAACGAAGAACATGCTTCTATCGAAATCTGATACCCAGGTATGTTACTTTGCTTTCTCTTTTGATGTTTCTGCCAATAATTTGAGACCTGGAACATCAGCTCTTGCAGTTCTATTGTCCAGAGAGCATCATAAAACAGCCACCTTTTCTGGGTTTATGGCAGCATCCGTTCCTGCAAACCAGTCAGTCACTTTGTCTAATGTTGTCTGTATTTCTTGGGCTATTTTTTTTTTACATCGCTTCCCTGCCTATATGTAAGAATATCATGTGCAAATGTCATTATCCTTTCAGCCACTGTTTCAATAATATTTGTGTGCTTGGTGCTGAACCTGGGTTACTGTCCTGTCAGGCCAATGTACTAACCACTGTCACCAGTAATAATATTGGCGGGAAATGGAGGGGGCGGGGCGGGTGGAGGAGTTGTTATTAACAGAGACAGGAACCATTGTAGCGCTGTTTACAAACGCTTGGCTGTCGACCCAAAGACCTATTCTTGTTCGATTTGGCATCGTGACCGATTTTTTAAATAATTTATCTAGGCTCTCAAATTGACCACACACAGGTTTGGGACCTGAAAATGTTATAGGAAGTAAAGGTGATTTGTGTGATGCTGACCACGTCATCCATCGAATGCAGTATGGACTTTTCTAATGTTAAATTGAAAAATAAATTATAATAGAAACATGTGAAATCATTGGTTTGTCCGGTTAGATACAAGCAGAAAGACCACAGAGAATGCGAGGAGAATCATTTGAACTGAGTACACATTGATAGGACATAGATGAACTTAAAATCACGCTAAAGATATTTAACTGATAGGGGATAGCAGTAGCACAACATGACCAACAAAACAGACATGACACTTACTCTGCACATATGTTTTTCTGCTTTCCGAGACCTAGAGGTTCATTGCTGCTCATACCGCCCGACGCCAGAAATCTCTTTCCACCTGGTGACCCTGGTGTTTGTTGGTCTGTCTGTATATAATCTCTCTACCGGAGCCCTTTTGACGTCCAGGCTTAGAAATCTTCTCTCGTAATGAAATGAGGTTTTACCTAGGCTCAGTGTTGGCCCCACTCTTTAACTCCCCCTCCTCTCTCTCTCTCTCTCTCTCTCTCTCTCTCTCTCTCTCTCTCTCTCTCTCTCTCTCTCTCTCTCTGTCTGAAGAATCAGGGCGTCTTTCTTTGTCTTTTCTAAGTCCTTCGTCCTGTCCGGCTTAGGAGCCCTGCTGGTAGCCACGCGTATATGCCCACTACGCTCGAAGACGCAGGGAAAATGCCCTTCACTTCACTATTTAGGTAATTGTCCTCAACAAAGGACTTTAAAAACATTGTGACCCAATTAAAAAACAAACGTGTTGATGATCATAGGTGTTTTCATTGGATTCTGGTCTTGTTACATGGCTCACAATGGTGGCATCGGGATTCATCGCTTGCCAGTATTGGCTGTAAACCAGATCGCTTGCCAATATTGGCTGTAAACCAGACGTCACACTCACATTCTGCTCCTTAACGATATACATGGTTCCTGTCCTTCCAATGGGTTTCAGATCAAGAGGCTACAGACCTCTATGACTGGCTGTGGTGCGATGCATATCTTCCACTGATGCATAATGCTTGATTTCAAACAGGATGCTAACTGACCAGACCTGGGATCCCCGTGCTGCATGTAAAGAGTGTGTCTGCCGCACGTGTTCAGTATTCTAGGCTAGCTGTCCACATGAGCACATTTCTGAGCCCACAGCCTTGAATTTCTTGTATCTATGGCTGCAGTCGCTTGTGTCTAGTTTGCAGTCTAAATACAGCAGTCTGCTGCTAGTAGTTCAAACTCTATTTCAAGCGTTCTTTCCTGTCTCCTCATTGTGATGCGTATTTGAATGTCAGCGACGACTCTTTCTGATGACCCGAGGTGCCTGCTTCGTAACATTTATTTTATTCCCACAGCCCGGCTAACGAGGAAAGATCGACTTAGGAACGGTATTAGAAGGGGAGTCGGCACAAAACCAATAGTGAACTTAGGTGGACAACAAATCAAATGGTTTGGCCATGTAACAAAATTGGCATCAGACAGGGCACCATGGAAACCAGCACTATACAGATAAAACGGTAACAGCCCAGAGGTGCACCACGTAGAACATGGACCGCAGAAATATCAGAGACACTGAAAATTACTTTATACGAAGCGAACAGAAGGGCCGGTTCCAGAGATCTCTTCCTGCCCTGACTCCTCGGGACATTCCAGGAGTAGAAAGAAGAAGAGACACCGGCTAATATACATTTCATACGTTTGAACAAGCCATTTGGGAGGGGTTTCGTTTAGTCAGGTCTCGTGCCTGTGTGTGTTGTGTGTGCGTGAGTGCGCGCGCGTGTTTGTGCGCCTGTGCGCGCGCGTGTGTGTGTTTTTAAAAAATAGGAGAGGTGGTGTGTAAATTGAGTGTGTTTGAGGGGGGGGGGGGGGAAGGGGTGAGGAATTGATTGTAGGCCAACACAATATTTTTACGTCCTTAGTTCCGCTCCTGCTCCTGCCTCTCTTTTGTTCCTTGAAGACTATTATATTTCATTTATTGTTTCCTTCTCTGTAATTATATTGAAACCCACCGGAGTGAACCATCTCCATACATGCTGGCTCTTGAAAAGTTACTCGTGACACGTTTACGGGGATTGGCTATAATAAAACCGCTATGCGTAAAATCATATTTGTACCATTTTACAACAGAATCTGAATGCCTGAAGGTTGCAGGCCCGTGACAGTATTCATCGCTGATCGATCGACCCATATTCCTGCCTGCCAATCAAAGGGATTTCGATAACCCAGTTATTATAACAAATATTTTGGTTGGTTGGCTCTTGTTGTTGGAGACGGTGCGTGTTTGTTACCTGGTCAGTTCAATAAAAGGCAGATTTATGGTGGTTTTTTTTTAAACTGAAGCCGGCGAAAGTGGCGTGTTTTAGAAAAAAAAAAACCACCAGTGGTGGCAAGTGGTTTTTTTTTTTACTAGCTCTAAGAAGGTGGAGTTTTTGTAATCTTCTCCTCCTTCTTCTTTTCTTGTTGTTGTTGTTTCTTGTTGTTCTTCTTCATTTTCTTCTTCTTCTTCTTCTTCTTCTTCTTCTTCTTCTTCTTCTTCTTCTTCTTCTTCTTCTTCTTCTTCTTCTTCTTCTTCTTCTTCTTCTTCTTCTTCTTCTTCTTCTTCTTCTTCATCTTCTTCTTCTTCTTCTTCTTCTTCTTCTTCTTCTTCTTCTTCTCGTTGTTGTTGTTGTTGTTGTTGTTGTTGTTGTTGTTATTGTTCTTCTTCTTCTTCTTCTTCTTCTTCTTCTTCTTCTTCTTCTTCTTCTTCTTCTTCTTCTTCTTCTTCTTCTTCTTCTTCTTCTTCTTCTTCTTCTTCTTCTTCTTCTTCTTCTTCCTCTTCTTCTTCTTCCTCTTCTTCTTCTTCTTCTTCTTCGTTTTTTCTTCTTCTTCCTCCTCTTCCACATCTGCCATTAGAAGGGCGATTGGCACATTCTTGTGGATTACAGATAGGCTGCGGTGTCCTGCTTTATGGCCCAACGTATGAGATTTCAACAAACTTGTTATTAGCCACCTTTTACGACATGCTGACAAGGGAGAATGTCGCCCCCACCCCTGCCCCTCCCTTTCGACTCATTGAGGCCTCGGAATTCACATAAGGGCAAATGAAGTTTAAACTACGTGTTATAAGTGGCTGTGATGGAAAGTAATTTGTTATGTCTCTTATAGAAAGTGGAGTGTTTACGGGTGCTGATGGAAAGTGGTTTACTAGCGCTGATGGTAAGTGGTTTACTGGTGCTGATGGAAAGTGGAGTGTGGAGTGTTTACTTGCTCTGATAGAAAGTAAAGCGTTTTCTGGCGCTGATGGAAAGTGATGTGTTCACTGGCTCTGATAAAAAGTGAAGTGTTTACTGGCGCTGATGGAAAGAGAAGTGTTTACTGGATTGATAGAAACTGAAGTGTTTGCTGGCTCTGATAGAAAGTGAAGTGTTTGCTGGCGCTGATAGAAAGGGGAGTGTTTACTGGCGCTGATGGAAAGTGAAGTGTTAACTGGCTCTGATAGAAAGTGGAATGTTTACTGGCTCTGATAGAAAGTGGAGTGTTTACTGGCTCTGATAGAAAGTGAAGTGTTTACTGGCGCTGATGGAAAATTGAGTGTTTACTGGCTCTGATAGAAAGTGAGGAGTTTACTGGCTCTGATAGAAAGTGAAGTGTTTGCTGGCTGTGATGGAAAGTGAAGAGTTTATTGGCTCTGATGGAAAGTGGAGTGTTCACTGGCTCTGATAGAAAGTGAAGAGTTTACTGGCTCTGATGGAAAGTGGAGTGTTTACTGGCTCTGATGGAAAGGGGAGTGTTTACTGGCTCTGATAGAAAGTGGATTATTTGCTGGCTTTGATAGAAAGTAAAGTGTTTGCTGGCTCTGATAGGAAGTGAAGTGTTTACCGGCTTGATATAAAGTGAAGTGTTTGCCGGCTCTTATAGAAAGTTGAGTGTTTACTGGCTCTGAACAAAAGTGGATTGTTTACTGGCTCTGATAGAAAGTGGAGTGTTTGCTGGCTCTGATAGAAAGTGGAGTGTTTACTGGCTCTGATAGAAAGTGAAGTGTTTACTGGCTCTGATAGAAAGTGGAGTGTTTACTGGCTCTGATAGAAAGTGGAGTGTTTGCTGGCTCTGATAGAAAGTGGATTATTTGCTGGCTTTGATAGAAAGTAAAGTGTTTGCTGGCTCTGATAGGAAGTGAAGTGTTTGCTGGCTCTGATAGAAAGTGGAGTGTTTGCTGGCTCTGATAGAAAGTGGATTATTTGCTGGCTTTGATAGAAAGTAAAGTGTTTGCTGGCTCTGATAGGAAGTGAAGTGTTTGCTGGCTCTGATGGAAAGTAAAGAGTTTACTGGCTCTGATGAAAAGTGAAGTGTTTGCTTGCTGTGATGGAAAGTGAAGAGTTTACTGGCTCTGATGAAAAGGGGAATGTTCACTGGCTCTGATAAAAAGTGAAGAGTTTACTGGCTCTGATGGAAAGTGGAGTGTTTATTGGCTCTGATGGAAAGTGGAGAGTTTACTGGCTCTGATGGAAAGAAGAGTGTTTGCTGGCTCTGATGGAAAGTGGAGTGTTTACCGGCTCTGATAGAAAGTGGTGTGTTTACCAGCTCTGATAGAAAGTGGAGTGTTTGCCGGCTCTGATAGAAAGTTGAGAGTTTACTGGCTCTGATAGAAAGTGACAAGTTTACTGGCTTTGATAGAACGTGAAGTGTTTACTGGCTCTGATAGAACGTGATGTGTTTGCTGGCTCTGATAGAAAGTAAAGTGTTTGCTGGCGCTGATAGATAGGAATAAACTCACAGGGAGCAAGTACAGCGGGAATCTACCAGTCATCAGTAGAAATTATCCTCGTCGACACACGTTTCCGCCCACGATTCCTAGACGTATTCGGAGGTGGGCCCTCCTGAGTTCATGACGCTCAGGGCTGGTTTCCCGCTGCACGGAATTACCGGATGGTGTTATACTTTCGGCCAGAGACAAGACGACTTGGTGGTTTCGAAGGAGGTACTGTGAGATAAGAAGCCGCCGCGGCAGCGTAATTAAAACAGTCCGCATGCCTGGACGACCGAGCGACAAGCTTATTTTGGTTTACCGGACACATGTTGGACTTTTATTAGCAGTTGGCAGAGGGACACTGGCAGACAATTCGGACACGATAGACTTTCAAAGGGATGAGAAACTCTTTTCCGCTAGACACCCGGACCAGCTCACCGAGGCCCGTCCCCTACGTTTTTGCGCTGCGTCCAAAGCCAGCTAGAGGCCCTTTCGGCTGCCTCTCCCAGTTTTTTGAGTGATTGTTTCCGTTCATTACCGCGCAATCCTAGTTCTTTCACCACATTGTAGAGCGAAGTGGAAACGAGGCCTCTCGCTCCCACTTCGACGGCAAATACCCGTACTGTGTAAGCCTCGTTTTTCCTCAAACCGGCTGCTAAATCACTGTACTTCTCGAGCTTGTACAAATGATTCTCCTCCATACGCGACTCAAACGGGACCGTCAACTCAATCAGGATGAGTTGCCGTTTTTGCGCAGAATGGAGAACGATGTCCGGTCGCAGGCCGGTTTTACGGATCAACTCGGGATACCGTTCATGGCCTGGCAGATCAACCGCCAGAAACCAGTCCCTCGCAGAGTCTAGCACAGATGGAGCGAATGCGTTTTTGTTGACCTTACCAATTGGAACCTGCCCAGCCTTGAGGAAACGAATGGGGACGATACTAGAACTGGCTCTGGCATTAGCCCTCATTCTAGCCTGGTCGACAACGGCTGCTAACTCTTTTAGCACCTTGTTGTGGCGCCAGGTATAGCGGCCTTGACCTAGAGCTTTCCTGCACGCGGACAGGACGTGCTCAAGAGTTTGCTTTGATTTGCACAACGGGCAAGTCGGATCGTTGGTCGCAGACCATTTAACCATGTTAACACCGGACGGTAATACATCGTACGCCGAACGAACGATAAAGCTCAGTCGCAGCGGGGTCATCCGCCAGATCTCACCCCATGTGAGTATTCTTGGCAATGCGCTCTCCAGGCTGACCCAATGGCCCTGCTGCGACTGCTGGGCTGCTTTCTGGACCCGAACCTCGTTTTCGTTGTCCCTCACCGTTTGTATTACCATGTCTCGGCGTTCTTTGGCTGAGGCCTTCGACCACCAATTGACCTTCCCGTGCCCTAGGCCTCGACGGTCGGTTTGTGTGTAACCCATAATCTCTCTCAATTTTAGTGCGTTCTGAGCAGATTCTATCGCATCGAGGACTCTCCATTTGGTTCCAGTCTTTAGAGCGGGCTGGACAGCGATGACATTTGGGTCTGAAGACTCGCGCAGAAGCATGGCGAGTCTTACCTTGCCGACTTTAAACTCTTCGGTTATCGACTTGAACGGAAGTACTAGCTTAGCCTGTTTACAATACAGAGCCACGTCGGTCAGACAAGGCGGTGCACCAATCCACTTTCTCAAGGCTGTGTTGATTTTCTTTTCCATGGCTTCCACTGCAGTCATCGTCACCTCGTAGACTGACAGTGGCCATAGGAGTTTCGGAATCAACATGAATTGGAGACACCATACCTTGAATTTCCCGACCAGCCTGCATCGCTCGATCGCGAGCAGGCCCGTAGCCAGTGACTCATGTATTCGCCGGACCTCCGCTCTATCGGATAACTTCGAATCGTAAACGCGACCGAGACTCTTCACCGGTTCCTCCAGAACCGTGGGGATCTTGTTCCTTGCCACAGTAAAACTGGTTGCCACCACCCGACCCTTATGGATTGACAGACTCCTCGACTTCTGCGGTTTGAACTGCATACCGCTCCATTGGACCACCGCGTCCAATCTTTCCAGGATCGTGCGGGCAGACTCCTCGCTGCCCGTTATAATAGTCGTGTCATCCATAAAGGCACGTAATGGTGGCATCCAGTGGTCCCCAATTTGAAGGCCCAGTCCGTAGCTGGCCGCCCCGTCTAACATGATCTGCATTGCCATGACAAACAGTATGGGTGAGATCGTACAACCCATAGCTATCCCAATCTGCAACTCAGTCCACCTCGTGGTAAACGTCGAGGTAGAGAAGCGCAAAGCGAACTTGGAGAAATATTGCTAGACCATTTGACTGATCTGTGCCGGTACGTGAAACATGCGAAGGGCTCGCCACAGTAGCCTATGGGGGACTGCCCCGTAGGCGTTGGCTAAGTCCAACCATATAACGTGCAATTGAGTTCTCTCATGCTTGGCTCTCTGGATAGCCTCCCAAATCATGGTCGCGTGTTCAAGGCACCCAGGAACGCCTGGAATGCCACCCTTCTGAACACTCGTATCTATGTACTTGTTAGTCATCAGATACTGTGTGAGCCGGCGAGCCATGACTGAGAAGAATATCTTACCCTCGACATTCAACAGCGAGATGGGCCTGAATTGGGAAAGACTCTTCGAGTCCTGCTCTTTGGGAATGTAGACCCCATTTGCCTTTGACCACTCTGGACATATGTGGTTGCGGATCCACGCTTGTCTCAACAAGACGGGAAGCATTTTCAGGATTTTCGGGCAACGCTTGTAAAAAACGTACGGAACACCGTTCGTTTCCCAGTTGGGCAGACTTGCCGCTGGCCTTTTTCACAACGTCCTCAACCTCAGACCAAAGGGGAGGTACCATTTTAAATGGTACCTTCGGCACCGAAGGCTGTTTAAGACCGCTAAGGATCTCTGGATTGTCATCGAGAGGCTCTCTCCTCTTTTTATCAGAGTACATCTTGCGTAGATGTAGCTCTAGTTCTTCCTGACTGACAACCAGAGTCCCAGACTTCGGTTGCTCGAATAGACCTCGGGCAAACTGATACGGGTCCCTAAAGAATTTCTCTCGCTCCCTTTTGGTTCTTCGTCTGTTGTTACAGAAACGCTCAGCGCGACAGAGGGCACTGTGTTTGTTCTTTAAATGCAACCAAACTTCGTACAGCCCCTCCCGTTCGCTGCCTGTAGCGACTTTGAACCGTTTTCTGAGGGCATTCTTGTCTGCCCGACACTTCAGAATGTCCCTCTGCCTCCTGCTAGTATTCTGCTTGGCACCCGGCTGTGCCTTTACTACTGTCCCGAACTCGCGGGAGCAGTGTTCATATATTACATCACCAAATTTCGTAAGCTTGTCGCCTAGCGACTTCTTGTTTAGAGTTTGTTTAAGTATCTCACATAATGTAGCCTCCAACTTACACCACACCACCTTCTCGCTCGCAGGTGGAAACCTGATTCTGGAACGCACTTCATCAGAAATCATCAAAGGTGCTCCTCCGCAGTCGACGTCATGGGCCTCTCCGGGCGAGTGGGGTTCACCCTGCCCGTCGTACCCTGACGACTCAGAAACTACCACAGGAGTGGTAGTTTTGCGACGGCGTTTACTGCGTGGAGCACCCTCGCATTTCATTCTTCCGGCATGCGTTCTCAGACCATGCAACCCCGTGAAGCTTTTCCCACATGTACAGAGCCAGCCCGGACGTTGGGAAAGTTAAGTGTTTACTGGCTCTGATAGAAAGTGAAGTGTTTACCGGCTCTTATAGAAAGTGAAGTGTTTGCTGGCGCTGATAGAAAGTGAAGAGTTTACTGGCTCTGATAGAAAGTGATGTGTTTGCTGGCGCTGATAGAAAGGGGAGTGTTTGCTAGCGCTGATAGAAAGTGGAGTGATTACTGGCGCTGATCGAAAGTGGAGTGTTTACTGGCTCTGATAGAAAGTGAAGTGTTTGCTGGCGCTGATAGAAAGCGGAGTGTTTACTGGCGCTGATGGAAAGTGAAGTGTTTGCTAGCGCTGATAAAAAGTGAAGTGCTTACTGGCTCTGATAGAAAGTGAAGTATTTACTTTCGCTGATGGAAATTAAATTTTGATGGCTCTGATTGAAAGTGGAATGTTTACTGTCGCTAACGGAAAGTAAGTTCTACTCAGCACTTGATCGAGTTGGTTAAGGCCCTATGCTCAGTTGGAAGTGAAACATAGAAGAAGAATGACTAAAGTCTGTCACCCAACCACATCTCACCTGCCACACCTCCTCTGGTGTATTCGATTGAATAATAATTATAGAAAATGAAGCTAGCTTAGTGTCAGGGAATACATAATATAGTTTCAGTTCCCCATAGGAAAACCTCGGACTACTGAATGCTCACGCAGCACCTGCAAGACGTGTCCTTTCGTTGTCCAGACTTCTTCTTTGGTTCTTTCCAAATTAGGGAACCTTTTATTTGCGAATCCCGCAACGTAATTTATGCTATTATCTACAAACAATGCAGCAAGGCATACATTGGGGAAACTGGCAGGAAGCTAGCTGATCGTTTCCGGGAAAACCTCCTCGATATTGACAAGAAGACACTTAAACCAATCCCTCTCCATTTTAATAGCTCTGACCACAGAGGTGAAGATGATATATTTGTCACAGCATTAAAATCTTGCTCTGGCGATCATACTACGCGCCTCGCTTTGGAATATCGCCTCATCCACAGCCTAGGTGTTCTTAGCCCAGGTGGTATCAATATCCAGCATACCTTTATCTAAATAGTTCTACTCTTATCACATTTTAAAAGTTAATCAATTTCTTTCCTTTTATTTTATTTCATATTATTACTTTATTCTATCTCTTATCTGTACGATGTATGTATCATGAACATTTTTATTTCTTTTATTCCCAGTATTATATTATTTATTAACAAAACTACTGTTTATTTTTGTTTGACTATATTTTTTAGCCATCGTTTATTTTATTTTATTTCATTTATTCCACATCACAATTTTTTGCTCACGTCACCCCTTAGAGATCTACATACTCTCCTCTCCTCGTTGTTACTTTTGTGTAGTTCACTTATGTTTGAAAAAGGCTGCCTGGCCGAAACGTTACGTTGTGTTGTTTTGTGCAAGTTTTTATGCCTTCCCATTTTGTAAAGCTTTTTAGTCTAATTTTCCTGGCATTCAAAACCTCGAGGAAAATCAACTATTATAATATAATTCCTTTAGAACGTGTGTTTTGTTAGCTGTATCTGCTTCTTCTTTCTTCTTTGCGTTCGGTTTCATATGCTCAGATCAGACCATCAGGTGGGTTACCTCACTGAACTCGCATGTCTCAGTAACAGGTTCTTCATGGTTCCCCTAGCTTGCTCTGCACACTTTGCTCTTGAGGCCTGGTATCTTTTCGAAGTTGTATCTAGAGTGGGCAGGTCTGCAGAATGTGCTCAGGTATTTGTGGTCCTATTTGATAGGCACACTGTGGGGACTGTACAATCTAGCTGTATTTTCTTTATATTAAGCTGAATCTGATACTGTGTGACAGTTTTAAAAAAATACGACCTGTTTTATTAGTGTAGCTATAGCGATACAGTAAGACATCTACAAGGATTCGCAGCCATACGATACACCATGTCACTCCGCATTGATTAGCGCGACGTGTCACATCCTCTCTCTGTCTTCATTTCTACCATCGACCCTAAATCAACATACCGGCTCCTGCCACGGTTTCATCCATTAACACACACAGCGACAGTTAACCCTGTCCCTATTTCGCTGTGCTGTCAGGCGTTACCACCGCTACCACCAAATAGAAACAACGTTCACCAGGGAGAAGGGCCAGGAGAGAGTGAGAGACAGTGACAAGTAGGGTCTGGTCGCTCAACAAACTGTCAGCAATTGTGGCTTGTCTTTGATGGAAATGTTCCGCGTTCTTAGAGTGTCAACCGTAGTCTCGGAAATTACATTTTATTTGGTTGTTTGACTTGGTGATAGTTCCTCGCGTTTCTTTTGTTATTCGGGGACTAGCCAAGGTTCATATCCAGTATTGAACGCTGGGGAAATAACAGTGAGTTCATTTCTTACTGGTAAACACCGTGGAGTAACATTGTGTTCATTTTTATTAAAAAACTAGTTTGAAAACAGACTTAGGTCGGAACCGTAGGTACATAGATTATTGGTAATTCTGATAGTTAATTCAGTGCGCTGTGTCCAAGTAAACAGTTCAGCATTGTGTGGTTTTCTGTTGTTATACACGGATGATGCCAGTTGTTTAGTGATTTTTCCATGTTTTATTATTCTGTGTCGGCTCTGTGGCTAAGTCGATGCGAACGCTTTGAAATGCCGGGGTGCCGGGTTCGATCCCACCTGCGGGCCTTGCGCCTTGCGTTGGTTTCGACAGTGGTATCAGGGGGCCGACCGTCCAAATAGCAATGGCAAACTACTGGACGTAAATTTGCTCAAAGAAACCACGCAACAGCCAGGGGCTGCTGGGGTTGGCTCTGCAACGTCCTGTAAAGGATACGCAACTAACCTTTTCTGTTATTCTGTACTAATAACATTTGTTTTTGAACTCTGCGCTAGCTGCTGAAGATTGGGGACGGGGCGTTTATGGAAAATGCCTCGAGTACTGTAACGTCGGTGTTTAACTTATCGTTCTGATAACAATACATGCAATAAATAATGTTAGTTTTTATGTAGTGGTTTTCTTCTCTCTCTCTCTCTCTCTCTCTCTCTCTCTCTCTCTCTCTCTCTCTCTCTCTCTCTCTCTCTCTCTCTTTCTCTCACCACCTCCCTAATCAAGGTTGCGTATCCTTTACAGAACGAACTGCAGAATCAACAGCCCATGGCTGTTGTGTGGTTTTTCTAGGCAAATTTACGTCCAGTAGTTTGCCATTGCTTCCTGGACGGTCGGCTTTCTTGATACCACTGTCGAAACCAACACAAGGGCCATGGCCCGCAGCTGGGATCGAACTCGGCATCCCGGCATTACAAAGCGTTCGCATCGACTTAGCCACAGAGCTGCCTCCCTAATCAAGCATATGGTTTTTTTGGACTCGTACAGAGTTTTGAGGTCGTGATAATTGAATGAAACTATAAAAACTAGACGATTATGATGAGAAATTGTGGTTACGGCAAAACGATAAAGACATACATTAGTTTAAAAAAAAAAAATCCACACATATTAAAGATAATGATAGAAAATGTGATAATTACCCAAGAGTATTGAAGATAAAGAAAAAGTAGATTTGAAAAAATACTTTTGACTACCACAACAATTACTAGAAACGATTAAACTGTGGACAATATGATAATGATGACATTTGTAATGTTAGGGTAGATAATAGCATTAGTGTTGAATCGGGACACATAACTATAGGTAAGCAGTCTAAATTCGGGAAAAGTAACTGTCCAGAATCGACAAGAGTAAGAAAATTAATGTGGGAAACATACACACACATATACACCACACACATGTAAACACATATTTACACACACACACAGCAACAAAACAACATTGTGTACGTCGGGAAAGACTTTGTTCGAAACTCTTACATGTTAATTATATGTCTTTCCTTTAGACGCTTAAATTGCTAAAGTGTAAAGAATCAACTTCATTGCACCGGGTTTATCCATGATTGCTCTTTTTCTGTCCGCAGTTCGGCTTCTAAGTGGCACTTAGTTCTTTCTGTCCTTGTTCGTCCTCTAGTTATCTTCTGTTTCACTGTACCAACCCTTTCAGCTTTTCATATGTTCTCTCTTTATCGGAATTTCCAGTTATCAATTTGGTAATACATTAGCATTTTTCTATAATGCATTTTATACACGCACACACACACACACACACACACACAGAGAGAGAGAGAGAGAGAGAGAGAGAGAGAGAGCGATTAGAAATATATAGTTTGAGAGAATAAGAAGGAGAGAGAGAGAGAGAGAGAGAGAGAGAGAGAGAGAGAGAGAGAGAGAGAGAGAGAGAGCGATTAGAAATATATAGTTTGAGAGAATAATATAGAGACAAGAGTGGAGAGATTATGTTAGTCTGAAAGATAAAGCCAGATCGAAGGACAGATTTGAAGGTAGATTGTCTATCTATCTATCTATCTATCTATCTATCTATCTATCTATCTATCTATCTATCTATCTATCTATCTATCTATCTATCTATCTATCTATCTATCTATCTATCTATCTATCTATCTATCTATCTATCTATCTATCTATCTATCTATCTATCTATCTATCTGTCTGTCTGTCTGTCTGTCTGTCTGTCTGTCTGTCTGTCTGTCTGTCTGTCTGTCTGTCTGTCTGTCTGTCTGTCTGTCTGTCTGTCTGTCTGTCTGTCTGTCTGTCTGTCTGTCTGTCTGTCCTTTCGTCCGTCCGTCCGTCCGTCCGGCCGTCCGTCCGTCGGTCCGTCCGTCCGGCCGTCCGTCGGTCCATCCGTTTGTCCTTTCGTCCGTCCGCCCGCCTGTCTGTCTGTCTGTCTATCTGTCTCTCTGTCTGTCTCTGTCTGTCTCTCTGTCTGAAGAGTCTGCAGTTAATAGATTGATTAATCATTGTTTACAAATGTGCGTTCAATTCTGGCTTGCAAAAAGGTAGAAAAATAGCTTTTAAAAGCAATTTTTAAAAAAATATAAAATTAGCTTAGATTTAAATGCTTACAATAATTAATGCCTTAAAACGATAAAAATAATTTATCTTATAGTTTAACGGGCACGAGAGATTAAATAATTTTCTATACCCAATGCATCTATAATTTGATACCCGACTAATGAAACCATAGTGCTTCAGACTATTAGTAATATTATGCTGGACGTCAAACGTTTTAATCATTATCTTTTTACATTGAATTCATTTCCTACAGTTAACAGTGTACAGAAATATACTGTTGTTTTTAAATGCATTTACTATCAAGGACTCCCCCGGCTTTTTAGGCATGAAAGAAGGTTGTATATGAGTTTTGTTAAAGTAATTATTTAATCTATCGTTTTCTTTAAACTGTGTATTTGTGGTTGGTGGGCACACTATAAATAATTTACGTTATGCTGATGACACAGTCTTGATAGCAACAAGTCAGAAAGAACTACAGGAAATGATAGACATTGTGGTGTTAGAAAGTGGAAGAATGGGCCTCAGTTTGAATAATGGGAAGACAGAAGTAATGGTGGTATCAAAGAAACGAATTATTCCTAAGTGTGTAATAAAAGTTGATGGTGTTATTTTAGGACAAGTACAGAAATTTAAGTATCTGGGCACATGGATAACATCAGATGGAAGATGCATAACTGAGATAAAAAACAGAATAGGACAGGCAAAAACTGCATTTTTTAAAATGAAAAACATCTTGTGCAATTTATCCTTGTCATTGAGAGTTAGAAAAAGAATTCTTGCTTGCTACATACATCCAGTTTTAACATATGGCTGTGAATCCTGGACAATAGGTAGGCAGGCCAAACAATTCCTGGAGGCCTCGGAGATGTGGTTTTACAGAAGAATGCTTAGAATACCTTGGACAGCCAAAAAGAGCAACCAAGAGGTTTTGAAAGAGGCGGGAGCCCGAAGACAACTTATCACAGACATCAGAAGGAGACAGTCATCATTTTTTGGCCATGTTATGAGAAGAGGGAAAATAGAACATGTTGTGACCACTGGAAAGATATGTGGAAGGAGAGATAGACGTAGACAACGAGAGAAGATGCTTGACAGTCTTGTTGCATGGCATGGAGGTGTGTCGGCACACAAGCTGATACATGCTGCAGGAGATCGCAGATTATGGAGAAGCATGATCGCCCACGTCAGTCGGCAAGGCTCCTGATGATGATGATTTGAACACATTTTTCATGCATTATTTATTGTATGCATTTTAAATAAAAGCTTATTTTATAAAAGTTTTGTTTTTAATTATTTAAAAAAAAAAAAAACATTTCCTGCGGAACTTGAAACCTAGCACTCGAGAATCATAAGGTTGTGAAACGCATTCCCTAATATCTAAGCCACAGAGACAGAATATATATTAACACACACGTAACCACGGCAGATAAGTTTGGCTAAGATCTTACATTTCTTCTTCTTTTTTTTTTTTCACCCTCTGTAAAATCCGGTGAAAGGTTTTGGTTATTCGTCCGCCTCTGGACTTTAGTCTTGTTCGAGAACTTGAGTTTTGAGTGTGCATCCGTTTTACAGATCTAGCATATTTTGTGTGTAGACTGTCGATTTCTTACCTCTTATGCAGATTCACCCCGACTTCGAAAGAAACACCCATAATTAGTCGAAATTACGCATACCTGTGTATGTTTGAATATAATTGGCTGCTAATGTATGATCGCGTGTGTACATGAGTGTGTGTGCATGTTTATTTATGAATATGTGGGTATCATATGTATGTATCTTTGTATGTATCTGTGTATGTATCTGTGTATGAGAGTATATGAGTGGATATATATGAGAGTGTATTATCCGTATGGGTGGTTATGTTGTATGTATGTACGTATGTGCGTACATGTGTGTATTTTTCTATGTTTATGCGGGTGTAAGTGAGTGTGAGTGAATGTATGAGTGGGCGTGTGTGAAAGATGGGTATTTGGAAGGTGTGAATGTAAGGTGGACCTGTCCCCCCCCCCCCCCCCCCCCACATTTAGGAGGTTTACAAATAAAGCTCGTTTGTTCGTTCCTGGCCAATGCAATTAACAATTACTAACAGGAAAACATAAATTTCCTTAACCTTACAACCAGACCTGTCATATAATATCTATAAACGCTTCAACCATATAGACTCTGTGCCCACACAAGGTTACCTATAATGTGTGTGTGTGTGTGTGTGTGTGTGTGTGTGTGTGTGTGTATATATATACACACACATATATAAAATATAAAAATCCGTCACCAACACTGGACCATAGATTACCTCGTAACCGTTTTATGGCTCCCCCCCCCCCCCCCAAACCCTTGTGTAACTGTTCTATATGGCTATACTGTTTCAAGGAATTGTACCTGTTTAGTTTGTATCCTTGACATGTTAATCATGTAGACTGCAGTCCTTGAGGAAAACACTGTCATATGACAAATAAAAAAGAATTGATAATTTTGATCTAGCAGTTGCTCACAAATAGAGGCATCTTGTTTAGTTCTCAGATTGAGATCACCCCCCTCCCACCCCCGTTCTCAGATAGAGTTTCCCCTGTTCTCAAATATAACCCCCAACCCCCGTTCTCAGATAGAACCCCCAACTCCCGTTCTCAGATAGAACCCCCAACCCCCGTTCTCAAATAGAACCCCCAACCCCCGTTCTCAGATAGAACCCCCAACCCCCGTTCTCAAATAGACCCCCCAACCCCCGTTCTTAAAAAGAACCCCCAACCCCCGTTCTCAAATAGAACCCCCAACCCCCGTTCTCAAATAGAACCCCCAACCCCCGTTCCCAAATAGAACCCCCAACCCCCGTTCTCAAATAGAACCTCTAACCCCCGTTCTCAGATAGACCCCCCAACCCCCGTTCTTAAAAAGAACCCCCAACCCCCGTTCTCAAATAGAACCCACAACCCCCGTTCTCAAATAGAACCCCCAATCCCCGTTCTCAAATAGAACCCCCAACCCCCGTTCTCAAATAGAACCCCCAGCCCCCGTTCTCAAATAGAACCCCCAACCCCCGTTCTCAAATAGAACCCCCAACCCTCGTTCTCAAATAGAACCCCCAACCCCCGTTCTCAAATAGAACCCCCAACCCCCGTTCTCAGATAGAACTCCCAACCCCCGTTCTCAGATAGAAATCCCTCCCACCCCTCCACCCCCGACTGCTTCTACTGCCTTGTCCTACTCGACCACTCCGGATGGAATCTGATTGACGCAGAGACTACTGCCGGTTGGTCCACCGGTTTTGGTTTCGAAGTGGTATCCAGGAGGATTTCTGTTTTCAAATAATTACCATAGGGATCCCAGATCGACCCAACCCAAATAGAAAAACAGGAAATGTCATAGGGAGTGAAGGTAGCCGGCTTGATGTTGACCGTATTCTTATCATGTGCTGTATGGTCATTGCGAATAGGGGTCTCCCACCATATGCCTGATGCGCCACTGGCGTAAAAAAGGGTACGGTACCCGGTTACAGACTTGTTTATATATACACCGCATTTTGTTTTTTAAAACGTTAATCTGCAGATAGTATCTATGAGAAGTACAGACAACGACAGAAGCAGCTGTTAACCTACCTCAAATACCTGTAGTCTGGTATATGTGAAACACATGCTTTGTATGCCTCATGACCCAGAAGGGGGGGGGGGGGGGGGGGGGAGTTGACTGCGTGTCTCTCTTCTTCTTCTTTTTTTCTTCTTCTTCTTCTTCTTCTTCTTCTTCTTCTTCTTCTTCTTCTTCTTCTTCTTCTTCTTCTTCTTCTTCTTCTTCTTCTTCTTCTTCTTCTTCTTCTTCTTCTGCTTTTCTCTACCCCGGGAATGCTTTTCTACGTCAGTGCCCGAAAAGACCTCTGGGACGTTCCCTTCTGTTCGCTTCGTATAAAGTACTTTTCCGTGTTGCTGATACTCTGACATTTGTGTGTGTGTGTGTGTGTGTGTGTGTGTGTGTGTGTGTGTGTGTGCGTGTGTGTGTGGAAAAAAGGTGGGAGTTGTAGGTTTATTAGTCCGGTAAAATTTTCTAAATGGCGGTTCTCAAGAGGCTAAAGTCTTGTTTGAGTGCGTAATTATGTGCGAAATGGCAAATAAATATAAAAATATCTTTGAAATAAAATGAAAGGTATAAACACATACTATAAAAGAGAGCCTCTGAACAGTTCTAAAAGACCACCTAGCCCCGTGCACATTTTCTAAGGGGTGGGGATTCAGCTCCTCCCCCAAGAAATACGGACGGGGAAGGGGAGGGTGGTGGTGGCTAAACGCCCCTTCTCCCTTACACGCTCACATACACAGTTTCGCCTGGTGGCTCAAATCCTACCTCTGTCTCTCGGTTCCGGCTTCCGTGTCAGGACCCCTATTTTATTTCAAACATGGGACTTTTAATACTCCACTGGCTCGGTTCATTAATATACTGTCATACAGAGCACGTCCGATGATTTCCCGCCGATTGTACTAGTAAGCAGCAGATAGTTCCAGCGTTTACGGTTATTGTTTTGGATTAAACACACCGTTGCCATGGGTACTGCTTAGCAACAGCTTGGCGTCTCGTTCGATAACTACCTAACAACAAAAGTACAAGGAATTCACAAGCAGATACTAGTCTTCGGGTGTGGAGAGACACGACCTTTTTTTTTATAGGTGGTTGACCACCTACCTACCTGCCTTACTAGTGGTGTTTCTTTTCCAGGGATGTTTTCTGTACGTATTGTTCGGAGCTGAGCCGATCCTGTAGCAGTGAAAGCACTCGTTTGAATACTATTGTGCTGTGTTTGGTAGACGTGTGACACATTCTGGTTTCGAGTTATGCTAAACATTTTATAAGTTCGATGGGGAAAAAAGAAAAAGCTTTGGCAGGTAGAGCAGATACTTGTTATTCTTCTACGCGTTCACCAGCTGTGAACTTGGCGGAAAGTTTTGGTTGTTTATCCACTTCTGGACTGAAGTCCTTTTCCAGAGCCAGAATTTTGCATGTGCCTCCGTTTTACAGATCTGACTCATTTGCATGCATACTGCTGGTTCCTTGCCTCTCAGGTAGATGCACTTCGACTATGAAGGAAGCTCCCAATTAGTCGACTTTTACTACATGCTTTTGGGTAGGCAGGGGGCCTCTTTTTGTTGTTCCTATAATAGGGCTCCGGAACCCACAATCCCATACAATATATCGCTTGAGGGGTCGCCAGCTCGCTTGCTCGCCACTTCTGTTGCCCAGACAATTCCGAAAACCTTCATAATAAATATTATCGGTTAAGTTAGTTGCGTGTCCTTTACATAAAGACGCAAAACGATCCCCAGCAGGTTTTGGCTGTGTGTTACTAGGGAATGTTCACGGCCAGTAGTTTGCCATTTCAACTAAACGGTCAGCTCTCTATACCACCGGCACTATTTGTTTCGCCAGTGTCGCATTTGGAAAATACTGTGCTCATAGTTTTATGTTTCTGAGCACCATTTTGGAGAACAAAGATCAGACCTACTGCCCAAACAATAAATAAACAGAGAGGGAACATTTGAGGCTGTTAAATATTATGAATTAATCAAGTAACAGAAAGTGTATTGATCGGCACTCATAGAAAGAAGTAGAAAGATAGAAGAACACACTAGACAACATAAAAATGCCCCAAACAAGCGTGTTGTAGGAAACGACAAATTAGAGGTGTATCCTTTAAAGTCATCGTGCATCTATCAGAGAGGCAAGAAGCCAACCGTCTGCATACAAATCAGACAAATCCATAAAACACATCTGCAGTCAAACTCAAGTTGTGGATCAAGACCAAAGTCCAGAAGTGGACGAACAACCAGAACTTTCCGCTGGTTAACGCTAAATAAAAGAAGATATTTTTTTTAAACAACAATCGGAACTCGTTAGGTCAGAATCACGCTGACCGACTTCACTTTCTAGGACATTGCCTTCATACCTGTGTTAGGCTGGGTCGACGAAGTAGTCGAGGTCTATTTTGAAAAGAAATCAGCATTGATGCAGATTTATACCCAAGACATTCGGGTCGGTAAGGGAGTGTTTCTCTACTGTGCCACCGCCACTCTATAACTTGAGTTCTAGATATTATTTATTAGGACTAATTGATGTTTAAGAAACTTGTATTAATCGATTGACTGATGTTCAACCCCACCAGGCCATCAGACCGTGCGATAAACACACGGTGACACAAAGTGCTACCATTCGGATGATGATCCCCCGGGGACAGGTCCCAGAAACCCTGTTGAGCCCATAGGTTGGGTTATATTAGGGTCACCACAGGAACAGCCAGGGTGGGGCTTTAAAACAACAACAAATTGCTTTGGACATTAGGACGTAGTGTTATAAATAAATTATACTTTAATTAACCACCTCGTCTAAATTCATCTAAAAAAAAACTTATTCTTACACGGTGATTTCTCAAGGAAATGAAATCCGGTTATCCGACGCCTTTGGCTTTACTGTAATTATTTACCCTGTAAAACATTATATTTTCCCTTGCTATCAGTTTTCATGAAATAACCATTATTTTTTTTCCCTGTAATCAAATCCCCTGAACCCTTTCATTTCTGTTCTGCAATTGACCCCCCCCCCCTCCCTTTTTGTTCAGTTTAACAAAAGTTTAAAGAAATTATTATGTTCATTATTGCCAATATATTTATGTTTTGTTTCTATTTGGCAGTCTGTCTTTGTGTCTGTCTGGCGGTTTGCCTGTCTGTCTTACATTTCTTTCTTTCTTTCTTTCTTTCTTTCTTTTTTTCTTTCTTTCTTTCTTTCTTTCTTTCTTTCTTTCTTTCTTTCTTTCTTTCTTTCTTTCTTTCTTTCTCTTTCTTTCTTTCTTTCTTTCTCTTTCTTTCTTTCTTTCTTTCTTTCTTTCTTTCTTTCTTTCTTTCTTTCTTTCTTTCTTTCTTTCTTTCTTTCTTTCTTTCTTTCTTTCTAGGTCCTCGGCAGCTTATTCCGATGAGGACTATTTGTTTCGTGAGTTTATAAAGTTCTTATCTACTAGCTCAAGTAGCCGTGTTCTTTTCACCTCTTCTTTCACTTCTAATGCTATCACAGATTACCAGTGTTACTGTGTTATGCTTGCAATATAGCTCCCGGATCAGGCGGGCAGCTGTTTTCTGTTGAACAGTTTGGCAGCCTGGCATGCAAGAACATGATGTGAATGAACAACTGGCTACATGAAATGGACAACACGTGATACAGGCAAGACATGCATGCCCTTGTGTCGCCTCCATGGGGTCATAAGTGGACGGTGATTATGTAGAAAATCAGGATGTCCCAACCAATCGTGTTAGGCATTATGTTATGAATAACGTACTCTGCAACTGTGTTATCTCTTTCACTACCAAATAACACACCATGCGTTAAATCGGCGGTTCTCAACATGTGGTTGGGGGTCGAAGGACCCTTTCACAGGGGTCGCCAAAGATCATCGGAAAACACATATTCATTGAGGTTATGAAGTAGTAACGAAAATAATTGTGTGTTTGGGTGTCGCCACATCACGAGAAACTGTATGAAAGGGTCGCTACAACATGACGAACTGTGAGAAAGGGTCGCGGCATAAGGAAGTTTTAGAACTAGTGCATTAAATGATTACTGCTTCTACGAAAGACTTTTCTCAACTTCTCATACTCCATCAAGCTGTTAAGTTCACAAACTCCGCCTGAATTGTTTGCTGACTCCCTCTGTTCAATAAGGTTATTATTAAATCTGCATCGATGCAAATTTAAAAAAAAATAAGGTCAATATTTGACCTCGTCAGATACAACGTTTCTGGTTTAAAGTGACAAATGACCGAGATAGAATGAGTTAGAGTAACTACCACCTGGGCCTGAAAGAGTTAAGTATAAATAAAAATTAACAAAGTAATACCTGGGCTTTAAAGAGTTCAGTATGATTAAAAATTAACACTAAACCTTGGGCCAAAACAACGGAATGGTGTTTTAGAGATACGATGTCCGACTCTAACTTTAGCAGGTGTGGTTCCGTTCACGGGGGGAATGGTTCATATTTATTTCTTAAATAATTACTTATGTGCTCCGCTTTGATCCTATGGGTGGATTCTCTTCTAGACTGAGCATAATAATTTTCCCTCGATAGTTAAAAACTCAAGAGTATGAATGAATGTTTGAATGGTCAGGCATTGGCATCACTGCATTCGGGGTACACGACCTACTGGAGAGTATAAATCTAAAGGAGGCGGTGTCGGGATATTACCACCCGTGCTTTGCCCCTTCTTTGGTAGCCAACAAAGAGTCGACATGCTAAGAGTATTATTTGCAACCTGATTAAAAGTCTGCTTATGTTTCCCCCTCAGTGTGGGATAACTACCAGAACCTCTTCTCGCTACTGTTGAATTAGCCTTTCACTGTTTGGATTCACTTGTGTGCTCTTTATCACCATTCTTTTGATCCCAGAGAGCTTGCACCACGTCCGCTTTACCATATAGAAGCTCCGCGCCCTGAGGATGACAGTAGAGGTCGCCGGAGTAATATAATGACCCGGCTTTTGGAGTCATTGTGTGTTTCCTTAACAACCAGTATACACCGTTGGAAGCTTTAATGCACGCCGTATGTGTTTAAGAGGCAAATATGTCCGGATTAGTTCTTTCACCCTTCTGCGGATCGTGCTTCAAAGAAAAGGCCAGTTTATTTGCAGTAGTTAAAAGGAGCTTAACAGTTAACACAGGCATCAGAGACATAAAGAATGTTCAGTGATGTAATGCGATACATATAAATCTCTTTTAACAACAGTGAAAAGACGGAAATTGCAATGACAACCGACACGTAGCAAAATCTGCGGTCTTTCCAATGCAGTACTTCAGGACTCGGTAGAAGGACAGAGGAGAGTAATCAGACCAGTGTGGTCCTGGGTACATAATTGGGCTGAATGGAGGTGTTTTATTTATGCAACCGTCAAGCCCATTACATCTGACCGGCAGTAGTTTGGGGAACTAAACATACAGTCAACAGTAACACGTAATCTTATGAGACTGTTGAATGTTGAATTAAGAATCGACATCACAGCACTCGGGACACCCCCATACGCGCTCCGTCCCCATGCTCAGCAGCAAGCGAAGAGTTAAAATTACGATAGTACCAGTAACTGTCTCATTGCCTATCCGTCTCGCCTTTCCCCTGAGTGTCGAGCGTCGGCCAGATCCCATTGTAACTCCTCGCAGTGCCATTCTCCTCAGACCATAATGATCTATCTGTTCCTCGGCACTGTTCACTCGCGCCCAAAGGGCCCTCACTAATCCAGCTTTTCATACATCATTTCACCACTAAGTGGTGCAGAAATGGCCAGTCTGTCTTATGGGACTATAATGATGAATGCTAGCGCCAGACTTTTCCCTCTCCCCCTTTCCCCCGTCTATTATTATAGCCAGTTGTATGCATCTAACCAAGCGTCGTTTGTTCCCTTGTTTTCTATGATTAACTCCTCACAGGCATGTTACACCGAATTAGAAATGGGGGCTTACTAGGGAGAATAACGGGTAGATAGTCTACCCTTTACTTGCTACCTAGAAGTGATCCGACGGAATATATACCTTTAAGCTCTTACCTTCGTCTAACAGTTCCTGTGACTTCTTTCCCATGTCTTACTGAGCCACGGCGGTATAACGGTAAGAGGCTGACTTGCCTGCACAAAGCTTTTCTGATCTGCATCGAGACGGATTTTTCTTCAATATTGACCCTCTTTCTAGTTCAAGCAAGCCTGACTTGGGTAGTAGGTAATGTCCTGGAAAGTAAATGCGACCAGATTGATGTTGACCACATCATCCATTAAATAACGATTGATCTATACAAATGTAATGTCGCACTATTTGCCCGATGGCTGTAGCAACTATCCGAAGGTCGTGGGTTTAGGTCCTAATGAAGCCGGACTTTTGTTTAAACATGACCCCGGCTCCCAAGTAGACCCATCCTTAAATGGGTACTCAGTAAAGTCCTTGGAAGTAAAGACAGTCGGTGTGATGTTGACCACATCAATCACTGAGTGCCAGTTGGTCTATAAAATATAAGTTTTGCCCTACATGCCCAGTACTCGTGAAGGCAAGGAAGAGGGTCCTTTACTATATGTCCTATGGCCAGAGACGGGAAAGGGCGCTTAACTTTATCTTACAGTTTTTTTTTTACTGGACTCGGTGAATTGTGCGGATGAAACCTTTTATGGTTCAACGGACAAAAAGGCGATTACAGCAGGTTCTGTGGAGAGCTTCGAGCAAGGCAGGGCACTTAAGACGCCTTGGTCATCCACTGCACGTGGTAGATGATCACGGGCGGGAGAGTGAGGTCGACGAATTGGGAAACTTTTTCGTAGGCGAGCGTCTAGCCACTACGCCACGATGACTCCCCATGTTGTTTATAATCTGGTTTGAAACCTGTTTCCTGGCGCTGATACTTATGTTTGAATGTCTTAATAGCGGTGTTAGTTGGTATATAAGTACACTGGCTCGTCAGAATCTTGTTTCTATTTCCCGATCTGTTCTCCGAGAATATACTTCCTATATGTGCTGATAAGAAACACCCACTGCATCAAGCGCTTTTTAGTGAAAAAGGCGACAAGCTGAAGAGGGGAAAATCGTGGCTAGGTCGGACAGAAGATGTTATCAGGCAAATGTGAAGCCTAACCGACATCATACCCGGTGCAGAATGGATACCTGTGCCTCAGGCGTTTATTTGTACTTTTTCCTGTATTGTCACACTCAACAGGCTATGTAGAGAAGAGAATCCTGTTGCTGTTAATGCAGAGGTCAACGCTCTCATCGGCGAAAATTCAGACAAAGCAGATGCACTAATCTATACAGACAGATCCGTTATACGCCAAAGAAGAAGCGCATGGGCATTTACAGCACGCTCAGCGGGCAGAACAGTCAAAGAAGCCAACGGTGCCTTCTCCATGACAACCAGCAGCATGACGATGGAGGTGATGGCAGTGACGCAAGCGTTTGCCTGGCTTGAAACACAAAAATACACCCGCGTATGTATACTCAGCGATTCAATGAGTATGATTCGGAGTTTTCAGGCAGGTTCAGTGCGAAGACAATGGCTTGAATCATTGCAGAAGTCCACTGTGCGTGGCGTCACCTTTATTTTTGTTCCGGGATACGCAGGCGTCAATGGAAATGAAAGAGCTGACAGGTTGGCTGGATCCGCTATCACTAACGACGGTCAGCCTATGGATCACGCTGATATTATCAATGCCCTCAGAGAAATGGGAAGGATAGAGGACTTTGGTGGCAGTGAATCCACATCACTCGCCAGAATGGCAGACTTGGGAATTAAGATCGGCACAGCAAAAAACGAGACGCACACCAGCTACGCCAGAAGACTTGTTAATCAACATAGAACTGGTACTATTAGCCATCGGACGTTGGGGTTCATACTGAGGGGAGGATCTGAGCACCTATGGACATGTCCGGAGTGCAATGATGATAACCCATCTAACTAATACTTCCTATATCTTTAAATGCCTTAACTTGCTTCAGAAAAGTACTGTTAAACTCTGTCTGTAGCGGACTAGGAATTCTACTGACTTGTTTTATTGATTTTTGAAGAAAAAAAAATATTTATAAGGCAATTTTTGTCTACCAAAAGTTTTGTCTACAAAATTCACCTCAGACTTTACGAGTAAACCTTTCACCTTAACATCGCGCAGGGTCCATGTTGAATCTAGACTTCATATATTTCGTTAATTCCGCGGTATATCATATCAGTGGTTGACCTTGACATTTTGCGGGTCTTTAACTCTTCTATATATCCTCCCAGTATTTAACCTAGATATCGTGCAGTTCGTTGACTTTGGCATATCATATCAGTGTCTAACTCAGTCGTTGTAGAGTTCGTTGACTTTGGCATATCATATCAGTGTCTAACTCAGACGTCATAGAGTTCGTTAACTTTGGTATATCATATCAGTGTCTAACTCAGACGTCGTAGAGTTCGTTAACGTTGGTATATCATATCAGTGTCTAAATCAGACGTCGTACAGTTCGTTAACGTTGGTATATCATATCAGTGTCTAAATCAGACGTCGTACAGTTCGTTAACGTTGGTATATCATATCAGTGTCTAAATCAGACGTCGTACAGTTCGTAAACGTTGGTATATCATATCAGTGTCTAAATCAGACGTCGTACAGTTCGTTAACGTTGGTATATCATATTAGCGTTTACTTAAGAATAAACCTTTTACGTTGACATTAGGCAGATGGGTAATTCTATAAACTCTCCATGGTGAACCTAGGCTTCATACATTTCGTTAATTCCGCGGTATATCATATCAGTGGACGTTGTGCAATTCGTTAACTCTATTGTTTATCCTCTCAGTGTCTAACCTAGACATCGCGCAACTTGTTAGCAACTATTTAGTATATTATATCAGTGTTTAACTTAGGTGTCGAGCAGTTCGTTAACTCTTCGCTTTAACAAATCAAAGTTTACTTATGAATATACTTTTCACGTTACCATCGCGCAGATGCTTAACTCTGTATCCTGTCTTTGTTGAATCTAGACTTCATATGTTTCGTTAAGTCTGCGGTATATCATTTCAATGTTTAGCCTTGACATCGTGCTGTTCGTCAACTCTTCTGTGTATCCTCTTAGTGTGCAACATAGACATCGTGCAACTTGTTAACAACTGTCTGGTAAATCATATCAAACTAGACCGTACAATTCGTTAGCAATGGTATATCAAATCAGTGTTTACTTATGAAAATGCCTTTCACGTTGACATCGCACAGATGATTAACGTTGTATCCTTTCCGTATTGAACCTAGATTTCATACATTAGGTTACGTCCGCGGTATATCATCTCAGTGTTTAACATAAACGTGGTGCAGGTGCTTAACTCGCTAGCCTATCCTCTAAGTGTGTAACCTAGATATCGTGCAACTTGCTAACAACTATTTAGTATATAATATCAGTGTTTAACCTAAAAATCGTGCGGTTCGTTAAATAAATGATATATTATATCAGTGTTGACTTAGACAGCAACAGTTGGTTAACTCTTTATCATATGTGTGTTTAACATAGAAAACATACAGTTTGTTAACTATATCATAGTTTCAAACCATCACACAACTGAGAAATGACCGGCCCGCCCTATGTCAGCGGCAAGACATCATCAGCCCGAGCCGGCCATCCTGTTCCCGAATCAACAACAACAGTGAATCACCAGGTGTCACTGCTTTCAGTCCTGCCGTGGCTAGAGTCAGGCCCAGACAAAACGTTGAAAACATCCAACACATTGACGTCAAATAATAATAAAAATAGAATTGGAGACAACTGTATAAAATCCGAAAGTTCACATGGGACTTTCTTGTCAGCCGCCGCATCTAATTCACATGGAAACAGGCAGGATACGTTGGCAGCAAGTTCTTCTTTCACGAACTCCTCCTTTGGGATTAGTAGCAGTAACACGGTTAGCACACGCAGCAGAGTTTACAACATCCAGCTTCCTACGGCATACTTCGGTCGAAGTTTAAGGCTGCGTGGTTCTTTCAGTTCATGTAGTGGGGACAGTGGCACGGGGACTTTGGGTGGCAGCTCAGCACTGGCATCATCAGGAACTGTTACCGTGCCCGTACCGCTACCGCCTCAAGGTTCTCTGCATTTATCCAGTCTGGGCTCTCAGGCTGTTACTCTGGAACCTCCTAAATTGTCTTTGTTCGTCAGAGGGTAAGTGTTATTTGTAAGTGTTTAGGTTACTTTGTCACTGAGTGGTCTTCGGGGCAAAGTGATCAAGCCGTTTGCCCCACACTTTTAAAGGTCGTGTGTTCGTATCACCAAAGCGGTTTTTTTGGAGATAATGGTTAGAGCTTAGGGGTTCATGCTTTGTGAATAACTCTCGTCAGGCGACTGGCCATTCTGCAGAGAAAGAGAGAGAGAGAGAGAGAGAGAGAGAGAGAGAGAGAGAGAGAGAGAGAGAGAGAGAGAGAGAGAGAGAGAGAGAGAGATAGAGGTAGAGGGGGGGGGGGGTACAGATTGCGCTATATGTCATAAAGCCTCAGTCGATTCCTGTATCGATTCCTGTCCATCCCTTCGGCTTTTAGCATTACTTTATCGTGCATTTTGCCCAGGTGTTACTATGGTCCATAAAGACAGCATAAAACACAGTAACTTTCCTTGCATGTTGTAATTGGTATATAAGGAGGGTTCGCATGAGATTGTCTGCCCTATGCTTTAGATCGGTATAGCTACATAGTTCGATAAGGCGCACACAGGTTTAGACGCTCGCCTGCGGATCGAAAGGTCGTGGATTCGGTTCCTGGCGGGGCTGGACCTTTTTCAAAAAATGACCTTGGCTACCAGGTCTACCCAGCCTTGAATGGGTACCAGGTACAGTAATGGGAAGTGAAGGCCGTTGACGTGATGCTGACCACATCACCCACCAAGTGCCGTTTGGTCTATAAAATATAGTTTTAGCCCTATATACCCAATACGCCCGAAAGGCATGGAAAAGGGTCCTTTACTTTTGCACACGTCTACAAAAGCTGTGACGTCATTAAGTCAAGGGCCTGTGCTCAAGAGCGAGGACTAGAGAAGAAGGTAAATTATCAGGCATTTAATGCTTCCACACTAAACTGTAGTCATCGTTGTGATTGTGCAGTGATATTTGTCAGTTTTGTTTGTTTGCAAGCACCTTTCATTTTTTTTTCAAACGACAGTGTTATACTGTGCTATTAGGAAACATGCGACTCACAGCCCCATGGTGCCTTCGAGTGGGACTAACAAGACCCGAATACCTTAGGAAATGTATTCCGCAATTAGAGCATGGGGCATAGATAAATATAGCTGCAGAATTCAACAGTTGTGGAATATTGAATTAAGAATCGACATCACAGCACTTGGGACACTCCCATTATTGAGTCCCCATCTTCAGCAGCTAGCGAAGAGTTCCAATTCTGATGGGACTAGTTGCTATCTGATTGTAAATCCGTCTCATCCTTTCTCTGCGTGTTGAGCGTCGGCCAGATCCCATGGTAACTCCTCGCAGCGCCATTCTCCGACCGTATTGATCTATCTGCGCATCCGCACTGTTTATCCGTTCCTAAAAAGCCCTTAGAATATCTAACATGTCAAACATCAATTACCGCCAGGTGGTGCAGTGCCACTCTGTCTGTCTGCTCATTTCCCAACACACCGGCATGACCTGGAGAAAATATCCAGAGGATGCTAACTACCCAGGACCTTTGAAGTGATGCTTGCCACTCTGCACGAAGCATGCCTAATTACATCTTTCTCAACATGCTCCGTGAGTCAGTTACAATCACAGCATGTGTGTACAGCTGATTCTCAAGCTAGAATTCAACAATGCACACACAAGTCGACAAAAGACTTGACAGGATTTAGTCAAGGGTCTGTGCTCAAAAGAGAGGAATAAGAGGAGGTCGAAAAATAATTCGGTATTTATTGCTGCCACATTCAACTGTAATGTAATGGGCATGGCTGTGCGGTGATCCTTGTCAGTTTGTTGTCTGTTAATATAAGTGCGTCAGTTTATGAAGAGTTATTAAGCTTCTTGAGTCCCAGCAGAAGACAGCAACTTCCAATGGAGGAAATATCATCAGAAGCAAAATGACAGATTTATGATGACATGACAAGAGCAGTGAGTCATCTGTGTATTCAAACGCACATTTATATATATAGTCATCGAGTAATTTGAAGGAAAGAAAGAAAGCGATTGGGTATATATATATATATATATATATATATATATATATATATATATATATATATATATATATATATATATGTATGTATATATATATGTATATATGTATATATATATATGTATATATATATATATATGCATATATATATATATATATATATATATATATATATATATATATATATATATATATATATACATATATATATACATATATATATTATTTATAAACCCCAATAGCTTAGGAACTTTTTAAGTATTGTTGATTCCTCTGTCATGCGATCTCCTAGGTAGTTTCTGTGAGGCTTGATAAAATGGAACTCGTCTCACTGACTTTATTACAAAGACAGGAAAAGTGTACTGATCCATGTTACAGAATTAAACACAATTCGCCCCGTGTGGGTACCGAGGCCTCATTGTTGGAAAAACAAGAATACACCCACAGCCTCCTCAAAAAGCATGTCACAGAAGTTGACAATTAGGTACTTGCTTCGAAGTCGAGGGGCATCTTCCCGAGCGGCAGGAAACAACCAGCTGCACATAAATAAGTCAGTAAAATGGATTTGCACGCAAGTCTCAAGCCCTGACACAAAGCCAGCGTCTAAGTGGGCGGACAACCAGGACTTTCCACTAGAGCATACAGCCGGTGAACAAATAAATAAGAAGCAGAAGAAGAAACACAATTCCCTGAATGGGTTTGAAGGCCACATTTTGGTTGGTCAGATAGATAGACTCACTGCCAAACATGTATCGGCGATTAATTAGGGATTTGTTAAATTCGGATCTGCTAAACCAAAACTGTGTTATAAATACGTTAATGTAGCTGTAAACCACAATACAACGTGTCAACCGCCCTTTAAAGAACAAACGCAGAAAAAGATGGAGTTTCCGGATAATTACTGTTTCCTCACAAGAATCTTTACTCACCGGATTTAAGCTCCGGCGGAAAGTCTTAGTTCTTCATTCATTTGACCAGGTCCCGAGTTTTATATGCACATCCGTTTTACTGGCTTATTTGTGTGCAGTTGGTTGTTGCTTGCCGCTCGGGCAGATGCACCCCGACTTTAAAGGAAGCTCACAGTTAGTCGACTCTTACGACATGCTCTAGGGTAGGCAGTGGACATATTTTTGTTTTCCTATAATAGGGCCCCGGAGCCCTCAGGGGGACACCTCTTAATGATTGAATGTCTATTATGCTTTGTTCTGTTTGTATTATCTTCTCCTTTGTCGTTATCGATCCTCGTTTTTAATCCGGGGCCCTATTATAGGAAAAACAAGAATAGGCCCGCTGTCTACCTATAAGCATGAAAGTCTACCGATTGGGAGCTTACTTTTAAGTCGGAGTGCATCTGCCTGAGAGGCAAGGAACCAGCAGTCTGCATACAAATGAGTCAGATCTGTAAAACGGATGCCCACGTAACACTCCGGTTCTGGAACAGGACTGCAGTCCAGAAGTGGATGAAGAATTAGAACTTTCCGCTAGAGGTTTACAGCTGGTGAATGTGAAGAAGAAGATGATTTAAAGTTGTTAAATATTTAACATTCGGTTACTACACACACGAGGTTCGTCGCAATTGGCTGCCTGTCTAAATTGGCTGCTGGCAAAGTAATTTCTGGAGTAATCTGTCAAGTCCATTGTCTGTCCTATAGTGAAAACATGGGTAATACTATTTTGATGAAACCCAGGAGATTACATTGGACATTATTGGACGCTGCAGATAACATTTGAGAAGCTACACAGCAAGCTCGGTGCTTTGTGATTACTTTTTCCGTCTCAGTGCACCCATTCCGTGTGACTGAGCGATCGATTAGCGTTGATAACAGTAGGCTACCTCGAGTACTGTTGCATTTGATAGTCTTTGGCTGTGGCACCGTTGGCCTTGGTGCTTGTAGGGGTGTTGACGTAGTCTATTGTTAGCCTGCTTTGTTAGCGTCAGATAGAAGGTCGTTAATCATAGCTGTCTCATTTGGTGTCGTGAGACTTGGCTTCGTTCATGTAAATGTGGCGTTTGAAATTGCCACGTGTTAAATTCACCTTGGCAGACTTTCTCGTTAAACCTTACCTGAGAATTAAACTCAAGTCCGTGTGTAAAGCTACGAACCACTGGCGTGAAAGCGGCCCTTTGCTGTTTACTTACGTTATAAAACTGATTTGATTAAGGAGACAAAAGTTAGTGGCATGTTTTACAGGACTTTGCAAGGCAACCACAGCATTTGTTGGCTGTGTATGGTTTTAACTGGGTAGTTTTTACATTGCTTTATAACATTATGAGACTTACTGGGCAGATAGACTGGCGGTTCTGCACCACTTGGTGGTGAATTGGTATATGACAAGCTAGATATTGTGAGGGCATTTTGGGAGCGAGTGAACAGTGCAGAGGCACGGATAGATCATTACGATCTGAGGAGAATGGCACAGCGAGGTGTTACCAGGGAATGTGGCAAACGCTTAACACTCCGGGGAATGGCGAGACGGATATACAATCAGGCAGTTACTGGTGCCATCGAAATTAAAACTCTTCTGTTGCTGTTGAAGATTTGGATGGAGCGCTTACGGGAGTGTCCCGAGTGCTATGATGTCGATTCTTTATTCAACATTCAACAACATTTAACATATAAAATTATGATAGAAATAAAGCTTTTAAACTTACTGCAAGCTTTTCAGAAAATCTTGGCTGTCTGGGTCTAATTAAACAAATCAATAAGTTTAAAAAGAATACTGTCACACGCTTTGAATTGCCACTACATTTCCAAGTACTAGTTTTAAATTGAAACTTATCCTATGTTTTTGTTGTTGTTGAACCCGTCTGGATGCGTGTTCGAACCAATGACAACAAGAGAAGATCAAAGTAGACTAAACAGAAGTGGTAACAATCTCCACCAAAGGAAGAACCACCGAAATCAAAATTGATGAACACCAGTTGAAGTAGGCGAAGGATTTCACATATTTGGGGAGCAATTTTTTTTTATAAGACGGAAGAATTAATAAAACAATCCAACACATATGCAATAAAGCCAATCAAGTGTAAGGCCAAATGGCACCAATTTGGAATGGAAGGGTGTGAATATTAACACCAAAAAAAAAAAAACGGCGTTTAACACAATATTCTTACCATCGCTATGCTATCAATGTCAAACATCGACACTGTCTTCAGAAGACAGAAATAAAAAAAAAGTCCTATGCTAAGTGTAACAAGGAAAGATCGACTTAGGAACAATGGTATCAGCAGAAGAGTCAGCACAGAGCCACTAATGAACTTTATAGATAGACAAAAAATTAAATAGTTTGGCCATGTAACAAGATTGACATCAGACAGGGCAACACAGAGAGCAATGCTAAGCAGATACACTGGTAACCGACCCGGTGGTTGTCCACTCTTGCTACATTGTAGCAAGAAGATGGACCGCAGAAATATCAGAGGCACTGAAAATTACTTTATACGAATCGAACAGAGAGATCTCGTCGTGCCCTCACGCCGCGAGGCATTCCAGGAGTAAAGAATAGGAAGATCAACAAGCCAACAGGCTAGCTTGCTTGCTACTTCGCTTCAGCGGCTTCCCAGTGTCTGTAATCAACTGGTCCTGTTATTCTGCTTCTCAAAGAGCAACATTATTCGAGTTTCTTCTGTCCACTCAATGTATTCTTGCTGTTTTCTTTAGAAGCCACATTGCTGCAGCCATCTGACGTTTCTTGGTCCATTTGCTTATCTTTTCGAAGTATAGGCTCAGTGGAATACTGTAACATTTTTGTCTCTCACAGGCATAACCATTTTCTTCTTCTTCTTCAGCATCGTCTTCAGCATTCCGAACCCCTGAGATACACTGCTGCAGATATCACCCGCCCCCTTTCGTCTCTGTCTTTGCCTGTCTGTTTCGAATAGGTGACTTCAGATGTTTGTAGTCTGCCTGTGAATTGTCTGTCAAACTATCTTCTTTGTCTAGCTCGTGGCTACTCCGATTTAAACCCATTTATTTGCACATGTTCTGTATGTGATTAATTGTACAGGCTCCATACAGTATGACGGTATTAAGGACCGTGAAGATAATTCCACTGCTTTAGATTCTATTGGACAGGAAAGACATTATCAATGCCATAACAAGAGACTAAACTCTGTGAGACTTTGTGTTTAGTTGGAAATAATTTTTTTTTAAACTGAATAGACTTCATACCATCGGTGTACCAGTTGGAGAAGCGAGACAGGAAAACCAATAGACCGCGTTCCATGGAGGTACCAAGTGGAGCAGCGAGACAGGAAAACCATGCGGAAGCCATTCGTCGTTACATCAACCAGAACAGAATACGAATTGTTTCACTAAAAACACTTAGAGACATACTCAGCAGGAGATCGGAGAAATTATGGTCATGTCCGATGTGCGATGAAGATGATCTTTAAATGAACAACGAAGATTCTAGCCACTGCGTTACCTCGGCTAGGTTTAAAAAAGCGCACATTTCTAAAGCGGACAGTGACCCTGTGTCGCACTGTACTTCACACACTGTAGCAACCAGGCAGATAGTAATGATAAGATTGTACGGGGAACATTCCCACACTGATGCAGGTTTAATTCTTCTGTCAGTCTTAGGACTCTTGATTGCTCTTAAACAGACAGCATATCTCTTGCTTTCGGAATGCCCAGGAACAAGAGCCCACCAACAGCAGCTGTGTAATTGTGATAAGCCTTCAAGCCGCACTAACAGCACAGTGTAAAAAAAAAAGTGATCCTAGTCTTAAGGGGTCATTACCAATTGCAGATAACAGCGACCTTCTAGGAGGAATTTCCAGATCTTCAATCCGGAGATAATTCCTACATGTACGGAAATCACTTTTGAGGATTAGGTTCCACGCAGTTCAAGATAGCCATCTGGTAACACGTAGTGAACCGGTTCACGTTTACGGGTGTGTACAGCTACATGCGCGACATTTACACGTGTACTACTTGTGTGTCTTTTAGCTTCTACCAAATACTTGCATTTTTGTAAGATTACTTGGTCCTCTTCATTCATCTAGGAGGGGGAACTAAATTGCGTTGTACCCGTGTGCCCATTTTCGGGATTTCTCCTTTTGCTCGTGCTCATCTGCCTTCCTCGCCTTCTTCTTCTTCTCCTTTTTCATCTTCTCCTCTTCCTCCCGCGACCGCTGCTGTTGCTGTAGCTGGAGCAGCAACAACAACAGCTGGTTTTCATCATTAAATAATCCCCAGTTTACCAGTGATCTCGATATATTCAATCGTCACAACCTCCCTCCACTTGTGAGTTCCAGGGCCCTGTTGTTGAGGAGAACAAGAATACCTGAAAGCATGTCGTAACTGTCGACTAATTGGGAGCTTTCTTCCAAGTGGAAGTCCCTTTGCCTGAGAGACAAGGAACCAACAGTCTGCACACACATGAGTCAGATCTGTAAAACGGAAGTACACGCAGCACTCAAGTTCTGGAGCAGGACTATAGTCCAAAAGTAGACGGACAACCAGATCTTTCTGCGGGAGTTTATAGCCGTGAACACGACGAACAAAATAGAAGAAGAAGAAGAAGAAGAAGAAGAAGAAGAAGAAGAAGAAGAAGAAGAAGAAGAAGAAGAAGAAGAAGAAGACTTAACACAACAGAAAAGATATGCGCCTTCAAATACAAAACACCTAATAATATCATTTGGTAGTCGGATACAGAAATCAATGAATAATTGATTGGATAGTAACATTGAGCAGCTATCTCAAGATCTGTATAATCAATAAAACCTACGATGAGATGTAGCTGTATGTCAGTCTGTTGGTCTATAGGTCTACCTGTCAATCTGTATCAATGGCTCTTAACCCTCCAAATGCCGTAACCCTTAAATACAATTCCCTCATTTTGTGGTGACCCCCAGACAATTATTTTCCTTTATAAATGTAATGAATATGAGTTTTCAGGTGGTCTTAGTCGACCCCTGTAAAAGGAATATTATATATTTTGTAGTGCCAAAACTTGAGTTGCCCTACTCCTGAAATAAGTTGGAGCGTATATTGGCCACGGGGCATCCCTTAGACCAATAAGAGCCAACGACTCAACATAATTATTTCAGAGTGCTGTTGGTTCTTAAGGAGAAATCCTTAAATCAGGCACGCGGCAGGAGCGAAATGTGACACTAAACTTGGAATGAGGCGTGGCTGTACTGTGACTTGCAATGAGTCTTGGTTTTCACTGACACTTGAAATGTGACGTGGCTTACTACAAATCTGCTTTTGCCATGATTCACTCTGTATGATTACTACAACATGACTTGCACTGCTCGAACGTCTAGGGTTGATAACACAAACACTACTCGGCTTTCTTATACATACTATCAGTTTATTCAGTTACATTTATTCCACATGTTTCAACAATTATTCAGACTTTTATCTCTCGCGACATATTTAAATACTGGTCACACGCACGACATATGGACTACATCTTCTACTAATACAACCGTCTTCTCTGACTTCTGATGATCAACTTACCACGAGCTAGCTCGGGCTTTCCCTCGCTTACTCGACCAGCCACAAGTATCTCATGCCGTCACTTGTAGCAAGGATTTCCCGCTTTGTTCTCTGTGTGCGTGGAGACCATGCAATGCACCTCATCACAATGGGCCTCTCTTGGCAGTGGTGAAACGTGGCAAGCTAGCTCGGTTTGGGCACGTGGTGAGACATGATTCGATTGCAAAGACTACTTCAAGGAACATTTAGAGGTAGTCGAAGAAGAGGAGGGCAATGAAGAATCTGGAATGACAGCATCAAGAAATTGACAGGACTAAGTTTTCATACACTTATTCGTCAAGCAGAAGACAGAGAAAGATGGTGGATTGTATGTGCTAGTGCTTCCATCAATACACCTCCACGACCCTAATGTATGTTAGGCCTCCAGATTCAACATTGGCTGTGTATAGTTTAAGCTATTATTAATATAGTAGAAGTAATCAAAGACTGAGCACGAAATAGTTTATCTTTCATTATCTCATTTAGCGAAGTTCTAGGGGTCTCCGTAGCAAAGGGGTCAAACCTCTGAAGATCCTGGGTTGTACAAGAGACACCCCGATTGTGTGCATACGATACATCCTTGCATTGCCGACTGTTGCAGATAGGCTAAAGGTGCTGCAGGCTAAGTCATACCTCAGAGTAGCTGCAGACAGGGAACACCCACTGTATGAAGCTTTGGCTGAAGGTATGGGTCAGAGGTTGAAAAGGGGGAAAATCATGGATGGCTCAAGCAGAAGACACAGTAAGACAAGTATTAGGTATAGCAATGGATCGTTTTGTTTCGTTTATTTTGCTATACATTTTCGTCGGTATCTATAGACGCGATTGCGACCCGAAAATTTGAAAACCAATTGTCTGTTATTCAGAAATTATTTTTCTGTGCTCTTTACGTGAAAGATAAAATCGGAAAAGTTATTAGAAGTTATTGGAGAGATGCCAGGCTTTGACCTGAGATGGTTTTGACGCGCATAAAATAAATCGACTTTTTTTAGGGCAGCACGCAGTGAATAACGGTAAGTAATTTCGTAAAAATCTTTTTAATTAGCCAGATTACCGCAAAGTGTGTTGTATTTTTGAATTCTGCGTTAATTTTTATATAAGTGTGGGAAATTTCACAAAGATTGGCAATACAGCACATGTTTAAAAAAATTGTTTAGTGGCATTACTGTTTTGGCTTTAAATCCAATAACGGTAAGTAATTTCGTAAATATCTTCTTAATTAGCCAGATTACCGCAATGTGTGTTGTATTTTTGAATTCTGCGTTAATTTTTATATAAGTGTGGGAAATTTCACAAAGATTGGCAATACAGAACATGTTTTAAAAAATTGTTTAGTGGCATCACTGTTTTGGCTTTAAATCTTATAACGGTAAGTAATTTCGTAAATATCCTTTTAATTAGCCAGATTACCGCAATGTGTGTTGTATTTTTGAATTGTGCGTTAAATTTTATATAAGTTGTGGGAAATTTTACAAAGATTGGCAATACAGCACACGTTTAAAAAAATTGTTTAGTGGCATCACTGTTTTGGCTTTAAATTCAATATGTTTGCACTAGGAGACCGTTTTTCCCGCTTTATAATTAACTTAAAATAATTATTAAATTAGCTGACGTTATTTTAATCATTTTAAAAAAAAATCCACAACCATTGTAGCATTTGTTCATGCATCTGTCATTATTTAGAGCCCTTCGCATTCTCTGTTGGATATTTTTTTTTTTCCTGATCACCCTCAAATCCCAATAATTAATTTGGGCCATCATTGCGCATTTTCTAAGAATTTTCTTTAGTAATTAACTTCAGATACTTAGTAAATTAATAATGTTAAGTGAGTTACTTTTTAAACATCTGCAACTCTTGTAGCATTTTTTAATGCGCCTGTTATGATTTAGAATCCACGGAATTTTCAGTCGGAATTGGTAAATCTAAGTGGTCGAGAAACAACAGCAGCGCTGACAGCGTTCCCTTTCATCAGGCCTGCCAGTACTTGGGCTTTCCCCCAAGAATTGGGTTTTTTTACGACACCTTGGGTTCAGATTTTGGAATCTTTTTTTTTTTTTTAAACATATATATCCTTATATAAAAGTGGGTAAATGTTTCATTTCGTAATTATAAAATTAACTATAAAATATGTACTATTTGTCAATTTTTTTTCCCCCTTATATATTGCTTGGGTTTTTGGTAAGCTGTCACATACCGCTCGTGTCGCGTGCCTGATTTAAGGATTTCTCCTTAAGAACAAACAGAACTCTGAAATAAAATAATGTTGAGGCGTCGGCTCGTATTGGTCTAAGTTATATCCCGTGGCCAATATACACTCAACTTATTTTAGGAGTAGGGCAACTTAAGTTCTGGCACTACAGAATATCTACTAATCCTAATCGCAACTTGGCTGGACACCCCCACTATTATAACAAGAAAGCCCCCAGGCTATGATAGTGTACTATCACAGCCATGTTAACACAGATTAAACTTACTAATCACACAAACATGAAAGCTAGACAGCTTGAACAGTGAATGATGGACACTCAAGTCAATAATGAAACTCTCTGAACATGTAATAAATGCAACACATACATTATATAAGAATCAGCAAAGAACTTCAAGAACACAGAGTGATAGGAAGGAAAAAAACTTCAAAACAGATCTGACTGAATGTGCACGAGATTTCCAAAGTCCGCCTAGATCATCATCATGATCACGTGGACGATTAACAGTGAAGCCCGGCAATAAACCAATTGACCACACTTATCTGAATCCCTGGTTTCTTGAACTTGCTGAATATTCAGTCACTGTGTTGTTACGTTGAAGACAGTCCCACACTAGACACTCGAACACTGGTGATACACCCAAGCTCATGGAGAGGATCTCGGGTACCAAGTCAATCACTTGAGGCACAAACAAGCTTCCGGATAAATGATGGTGAAGGTACAACACCCATTATGTTGTCCATAGACCAACTGGAGGATTTCCCTAATGGATGACAAAAGTTTGGTTTACAATTGGATGCCCACCACTGGCTTGGACATTGGTGACTTCCTTGTAGGTGTTTTTGTGGACTGCTGATTCACTGCCTGGCCTCTAAGGAGATACCATCCTGTATCAAGAAGGAACTTAGAATTAGCAGTCATCTCAGGGGTTACATGTCAAGCTCAGTTTATTAACATCCACATTAGTAATCATTCAGAGGAGAGTTTTCAGGATAATGAGACAGTATAAGTCTCTAAATATCATCTCTGTTGTTCAGTCAGTAACAGGGACAAGAGACGAGTAGCAGAGTAGAGACAGATAGACTCTATCAAACATAGGACATCAACTCTCCTCGCCCACCTCTGCACTTGTAGATATACATCCCATTTCTCTCTCACATATATATATTTTATAGCTCCACATTCTGCCCACTGCACACCCTGTGTTGTTGTGCTAAAAAAAACCTCTAACGTCACAGTGCCTAGCTGGCTGAAGTGTGACCCAGTTAAATATGTCCGCTATTTGACACAAACTCTGTCGGCTGGTTAGAGAATAATTAACTTGCTTAGTTTAATATATTTATAATGGTGTGGGTCAGGTAGGGCACAAACTATTAGCCTGCGAAGGGAAAGGTTTGATTTCAGGGGCTTGAGTGTCTGGACACCAAGAACGGCCTAGTTATGTGCGGTCACACAGCTGAATCTTTCCTCCCTGCAGCAGCGGCTAACTTTATAGAGACATATATCATGGTACTTGTAAACTATAATCAACTTACCCAAGTTTAGGAATCCTTTAAAGATTAAACTGGTATTTTAAATGCGCCAAGATTTAATCAGAGAGGTGACATACTTCTGCACACCTAGGAAGTCAGGCAAAGAATGACCCGGCCTGATCTCGCTTTGCGTCTCTAGAAAAAAAGTCCCGTATAAGTACACCAAGGAGTAAAAAGGTTTCCAAGAATTCTGAATATTATTCCAGAAAATATATATCCCACAGTTACAAGTTTGAAAATGTAGACTTTTCAAAACACCTAGAGGGTACAGAAATATCTATTCCACCAGATAGAGGTATATATCAAAATAATTGACTATATACTCACCGGACGGGTTTAAGTTTGAAATGTGACCTGCCCGCTAGGGGCGTCAACGTCACGACGAGTCTACTGTGCAGCGTTTAGTTGATTCACCTCTTGACATAAGCTTAGCTTCAGGTTTGACAAAAATCCCATTGGCAACCCTCCCATGCTTGGCTGTCCGCGTGTGGCTGCTATAGATCTATTTCTTACATTCAATGCTGGGTGGACATGGGAGCCAAGGTAATTTTTGAAAGAAAAGTTAATCCGACCTGACCTGATTCCCAGAAATGAACACACCTGCTGTGTTTGCCCTGTTGTTAACACTGTCACCGACCTATTATGAAAACGGCGTGTACTACCAGTGGGCTCATGTTTTCTTCTACCATATAGAACGGAGAGTTGGGGGAGGGGCAATAGAAGATTGAGAGAAAGTTGAGAAAGAGAGGGAGCAGGAGGAGGAGAGAGGAATAAAAAAAAAAGAAAGGAAAGGAAAACGAAAGAAAGAAGAGGAGAGATACCAGGGAAAGAAGGTAGCAGGAAGGGGGTGCGGCCATCCCGGTATCATCACTGTGGGGGGGGGGGGGGGGGGACAACCACCCCAGGTGTCATTACTGTGCGGAGATAGACCACCCCGGGTGACATCGCTGTTGCAAAAAAAAGGGGGGGGGGGTGTCCGGTATTTGTTAATTAGGTCACGTCAACTGACATTGGCACATTTATATGATCTTTATGTTCGCCTTGCCAGGACACACAATATGATATGTTTTAAGCCAGGCTCGCTGGCAGACAACTGTAAATGTATAAGGTTTTAGATGAAAAATAAATCAGCCTGCAGACATTTTCCTATGTTAAATAGGCGCATATCGTAGTGTATGTAATTGAGACATGCATAAACGGTTAGGTCTCACTGTCCCGATTCTAGCAATATATGGTTGCTAAGGGATTCGTTCAAAAACAAAAAAGTTATGGCCGTAAAATGCAAACATTGAGTCATTTCATCTCACTGGGTCGCAGTCGGAAGCCATGTTTCATTGATTTCCATTACAATTTTTCTGTCGTGGTATCCACCACTAAAATGTTAATATCTCCGCTTAGAATCGACTTACAGGCTTAAATGAGGTACCATTGGATTTGTAATTTTAATTGTCATCTAGCTGTTACAATTTCGTAAGTAAAAAGACAAAAAATAAAACTTCACTACCATCCCTACAAGTATGCATGCTGGAGAACATTGGGCAAGGAGATGAGTAGGTCAAAGTACCAGAGGAAAAGTCTCACATGAGTAGGGTTATGATATCATTGGGCCGAGTGTGCAGAGAGTGATCAGCGGGTGCTGCGGATAGAAAGTCCAACAGTTGATTCACTATAATTCACGCCCAGGTGATCTGATTGTCTATACAGATGGTTCAGTGGAGAGGACAGAGAAGTGCCTGGGGCTTCGTGGCTAAGGCCAGTGGAAGATATTTAGTGCAAGACAGCCTAGCATATGACACCACAACATCTAGCATGAGAATGGAGATGGAGGCGGTAACTGCAGCTCATCTGTTGCTAGAGAACAAGATGCATACACCTGTCGTAATTGTAACAGATTCTGAAAGCATGCTAAAAAAAAAGGCAAAGACAGGGATGCTTCCAGCAGAGTGGCAAGCTTCACTGGAAAGGTCACGGGAAGTGAGCATACTCTGGATCTTTTCTCCAGGCTATGCCGGCGTGGTGGGTAATAAACAGAGAGACAGATTGGCTGGATCTGCACTACTGTGTGGTGAATTGATACATGATAAGGCAGATGTGGTCAAAGCCCTTTTGGAACAAGCAACAGAATCAGTAGGGAAAGAAGATTATTATGGCCTGGAGAGACTGAAGCATCTGGGTGTAACTAGAGGGTCTAGCCGGCTCACTACTCAGAGAAAAGGCAAGACGGACATTAAACCAGATTGTGACCGGTACCATCAGTATTGGAACTCTGCGATGGCTGCTGAAGATGAGGACGGAGCATGCATGGGAATGCCCCGAGTGCTGTGATGTCAGTTCTTGACTGAACTCAACTCAACACAACTCTGAAGGTCGCGGGTTCGTTTTTCCACTGCGCCGTTCAGCTCGCGAGTGCAGTATTGCGGAGGTCTCTGGGGATCGTCACCGGAACTACGGAGGTCATGCTTTATGCGACGCTCTCGGTAGGCAGATAGCTGTACTGTTACGAGACAGCCATGTGGTTTAAAAACCCGGTGCAATGAAGTCTATCCTCTCACCTTCACCTTAGCGAAGTTCTGTATTCTAATTTATTTTGCTTTTAGTGTCGTTTTAAATTTCATACCTGTTAAACCACTTGTAATTATTTCATGTTGAGTGTTGGGCCCAGAGCTGACATCACAGCACTTGGGACATTCCCATAAACGCTCCGTCCTCATCTTGAACAGCCAGCGAATAATTGCTAGGAGCAGTTTTATTGTAAGTCCGTCTGGCTTTTCTCTGAGTATAGAGTGTCGACCAGCCCAGCCCTCCCCCCCTTTCCCCCTCTCCCAGTAACTTCCCGCTATATTATGTAATTATATCATGTTGTTTGTTCATTATTGCCAGGCTTTTTGACTGGCGCGTCAGAAGCGTCACTAGAAAGTTACATCGTTAATTATGCATGGCGTCTTTGTTTACCTTTATTATTTTCTGCAGTTAGTTATGCGGCTCGAATTTCTTTCTTTCTTTCTTTCTTTCTTTCTTTCTTTCTTTCTTTCTTTCTTTCTTTCTTTCTTTCTTTCTTTCTTTCTTTCTTTCTTTCTTTCTTTCTTTCTTTCTTTCTTTCTTTCTTTCTTTCTTTCTTTCTCTCTTTCTTTCTCTCTTTCTTTCTTTCTTTCATTCTTTCTTTCTTTCTTTCTTTCTTTCTTTCTTTCTTTCTTTCTTTCTTTCTTTCTTTCTTTCTTTCTTTCTTTCTTTCTTTCTTTCTTTCTTTCTTTCTTTCTTTCTTTCTTTCTAAAAGCCACAGTAACATAGATGTTGGTGCGTTTTCTTTATTTTCTTGCTTTTCTTTCTGTCTTTTTCTGTGTTTTTTGTTTGTTGACGTTTTCGTTCTGGACTTATTCTTCAGAGACGTAGTTGCTGGTGCGCTTTCTTTCTTTATGTTTCTTCTTTCTTTCTTTGTTACGTTATTTCTTTAAAAAAAAATTTTTTTTATTTCATTCTTTCATTCTAGAAGACACGATGACATATGTGTTGGTGTGCTTTCTTTCCTTTTCTTTCCTTTATTCTGTATTTTTGTTTTTCTAGGAATCGCGCTGCTATAGCTGTAAATTATTTTTATGTCTTTCTTTCTTTCTTTCTTTCTTTCTTTCTTTCTTTCTTTCTTTCTTTCTTTCTTTCTTTCTTTCTTTCTTTCTTTCTTTCTTTCTTTCTTTCTTTCTTTCTTTCTTTCTTTCTTTCTTTCTTTCTTTCTTTCTTTCTTTCTTTCTTTCTTTCTTTCTTTCTTTCTTTCTTCTTTCTTTCTCTTTCTTTCTTTCTTTCTTTCTTTCTTTCTTTCTTTCTTTCTTTCTTTCTTTCTTTCTTTCTTTCTTTCTTTCTTTCTTTTCTTTCTTTTTCTTTTCTTTTCTTTCTTTCTTTCTTTCTTTCTTTGCTTTCCTTCTTTCTTTAAAGAATTCAGGATGACGTAGTTTTTAGTTAGCTTTCTTTCTTTCTTTCTTTCTTTCTTTCTTTCTTTCTTTCTTTCTTTCTTTCTTTCTTTCTTTCTTTCTTTCTTTCTTTCTTTCTTTCTTTCTTTCTTTCTTTCTTTCTTTCTTTCTTTCTTTCTTTCTTTCTTTTTCTTTCTTTCTTTCTTTCTTTATGAAACCAGTGTGACATAGTTGTTAAATCTGAATGCCAACTGGCAAGGCACATTATAATGATGATGATGAAATATAGTCCATTCGTCATCATCATCATCGTGTGCGCTGCCTACAATCGTAGTTAGTCGTGGTTTGCCACTCGACTTGAAACCATTGCCACAATTACGGATCAGGGCAGATCTCCACCCGCCAAACCATCCACTATTTATCTCTTTGTCTTCCACTTCATCAATCAGGTTCAGCTAATCTCTCAGTCACGCAAGACACCCTAATAAGCTTTAGATCAATCTACCCTGCTCTCGTTAAAATACCTGCTCGTTTCTAAAAGGTGAAACGCCCATTAATGAGCTGAATAAAAGCGTATACCCATGTATGGAATCAATTTTGCTTCCATTAGACCCCGAACAACTAACTTAACAAATGGCTAGAAAGGTCAAAGTTATAATTCCGATCTGTCCAAATTGAGTATGTTATTGTGTTTTTGTGGTGCGTTGTATAATTTCCCTTTGTCTCCAGTGATTTATGTATTGTTTCGCTGTTGTTTATTAGAATTCGATAGTGGAATTTTATTTCGTGACATCCGCGTAGAAGTTAAATAGTTTGCGAAGTTGTCTTTCATGTGGGTTGGGATTTGGTGCATGCGATTTCTGTAGGGATGGAGAGGTATTTTGTAAATTAGTTGCATACTGAACTTGTTGCCTTCTCTGAGGTGCAAGACTTCTTTCTTGCAGGATCCCCGTTTTCTGGATGTTTTAGTGCAGATCTTCTTCCATGTTAGGTAGAGGCTTATATCATGTTATGTGCAGCCCCCCCCCCCACCCCTTACCATGGTAAATAGTCATATTTCACATATTGTGCAGTCTGCTTTCATATTTTGTGCAGTCTCCTTGTCGTATGTCCAGTCTCCTTTCGTGTTAAGTGCAGCCGCATTTCATGTTAAGTGGTCTCCTTTCATCAGTCGTATGCCATCTTCTTTTGTATATATGGGCCTGTTGGCGCAGTCGATAGAGAATCGCTTTTATATCCAGCTGCTGTTCAAAACCTGCGGTTCCCGGGATTCACCCAGCCTCTAGGTAATGAGTATCAGAGGTAACACTCTGGGGTTAATAGAGGAATGTCGCTATAGCTACGGAGTTGCGTTCGGGCAACGACACAGAAGGACAGTTTCTTATCAGCAGTTCGTATTTGTGACACCCTGTGCAGTGACGCTGGTTCACATCTCCCGACTTTACCTTTACCTCATCTTCTTTTGTGTTAGGTCTAGTATTTAAAAAAAAAAAAAAAACAAGAGTTAAGTTCGGTCTTCATCTCAAGTGCCGTTTTCTTTCAGGTATTATGTTTCCGTGGTATTTATAATGAACAAATGAATATGTATTGATCGACACTCATAGAATAAAGTAGAAAGATAGTGTTCTCACGCTAGGTGTACTCATATTACATGTTATGTTGAGTCTTTTTTTTTTTAATGTGAGAAAGATTAACCAATTGTACTTATCTGTAATGCTGCGTGCAGTCTTATTTCATGTTAGGAGTACTTGTCGACTGGCTGAAGTCCTCCTTCAACAACATTAACGTGAGCTAATCCATTTAACTAGTATTCTTCGCGTTCACTGGCTGTAAACTCCAGTGGAAAGTTTTGGTTGTTTGTCCACCTCTGGACTTTAGTCTTGTTCCAGAACCTGACTGTTGCTTGCACGTTTAACGGATCTGACCTAATTGTATGCAGACTGTTGATTCCTTGCCGCTCAGGCAGATGCATTATGACTTCGAAGGAAGCTCCAATTAGTTGACTGTTGCGACGTGCTTGTTGCGAAGACAGTGGGTCTATTCTTGTTTACCCCACAATGGGTCCCCGGAACCCACACGGGGACATTTAAAAGTGATCCAGATGTTATGTTATCCAGCTCCCATCCGGGACTCTGTTTCGTTTTCTGGGGCAAAAATAATTTGGCCTGCCTGAACTCTTATCCTGAAAAAAAAAAAAACTCGTATTCATATACACTGGCATCCTGGTGTGTTACTGTACTTAGGGCACGGTGTGGTCTTGAGGCATGGTGTTCGCCTCGAGTGCTAGAGGGTCCGGGTTCAGTCCCCGGTGAGGGCTGGGATTTTTTCACGTGGACTTGGACTTCTAGTAATTCCCCCAGGTCTCTGGGTAGTGTAATCGAACGCCCGTGTGCATTGTTGCGCACGTAAAAAATCCCGTGGCAGGTGAAAATAAAAAGAGTAGCCTAACGGCGCTGCCAGGGCAAAATGTGTGTTGAGTTAAATAAAAATCAACACTAGTGTTTCATTATCCTCGCCACATAACCTGTGCACTGTGCTGAGCTTCTTCAGACTCAGTCTTGAGTTAGAAGAAGAACGGAGCACATGGGTTACTACCCCTGTGCCATGATGTCGATCCGTTGTTCAAACTTCAAACCTCAAACCTCACTATACTTGCTTTTATGGATTATCTTGTTTATTGTACATTGGCACTTTAACAGGGCATTGTTTCGCGTCTTGTCAGTTGATACAGCCGTTTATCGAAATAGACTGACTCGGCTTTCTGTGGCGTTTAAATGTGAACAGATGTAGCCACACAATTAGCGGGATGTAGTTTCTGGCTCACTGCGTTTATATGCTGATTCTTCTATGTCATTGAAATGGAAAGTTGCCAGGGTCGCCAGGTTGAGCTGATTGATTATCAATAGCAAAAGACATAAACCGCAGTTGTCGTCTCGGAATAATGAACACTGGGTATACTTTATGTGGAGTTTAACTGTTGCATTTAACCGGCTGTAATACTTTATGTAGAGTTTAACTGTTGCATTTAACCGGCTGCTTACAAAATGGCTATCTTTGAAAGCCCCTAATTGAGATATTGATATTGCCGTTAGTAACTTTCTTTATGTTAATGCTTTGATATTTCCATAAATGGTAATTATCAAATGGATATTTCAGGGATCTTCTTGCAGTTGTACATAATTTATTCATTGATAATTCGCTGTTGATTATAACATTTTCTTTTATTTTGGTTATTTTTATGTTTGGCATTCATTAATGTGTATGTGTTAATGTGCGGCGTCCGTGGCTTAGGCGTTGCGAGTTCAACTCGTAATTCCAACGTACCGCGATCGAAACTCACTGCTAGCTGCGTGAATTTTTATCATCCTATGGGGTGTCGCAGATCGACCTAGCCTAAAATGGGTACCAGGATGGCTGTCTTGTGGAAGTAAAGAGGGCCGGTGTAATGCTGATCACATTACCCACCTAGTGTCGATGGTCTGTGTAAATATGGGCGCTCTTCCCATATACCCGATACGCCTAAAAG